>JAKSZP010016242.1:0-70648 GCA_022478985.1 Massospora cicadina | reverse complement strand
AATCAAAACGCAGAGAGGGTAAAGTGGGTTAGTGAAAAGAGAAGTCCTCAATGTATTAAAAGTCTTGTCGGGATTTGCCCTAATTTTGGGTAGCCTTGACCTGTGGTTTCCTCATTAAGCATAATTGCTTTTAGGATATATGATATTTATATATTATTGATGTATTAATTCACCTGTGTGCGGTGCACCATTGATTCCAATCCTATTTATTCCAAAGTGCAGTGCACCTATTTTTCCAGTATAAATGGCGTCTAAACTCATTTTTGTCATTCCTGATATCACAATCAAGTTGTATGTCTTGTAACGAAATTGATTCCTTCCCAATTAGGCATAATTGGCATTTTGAGAATTCTACAATTTTAACAAAGTTAATACCTCATTTATTATTCATTTTGTTAGATCTGATATTTAATAAACATTATTAATCTGATAGAAAAGATCTTATCAATTATTTGATAAAAATATCTTTTTATACTATAAAAATCTTTAAGTACTTTAAATAATTAAGCAACTTTCCTTGCAGTAATATCTACTATTTGAAATTCAATTGTCAAATTTATATTTAAATTTAGTAAAATCCAACACTACAATATTCAGCCCGTGGGAAACTCTGAACCATCGCAAACTTGCTAAGTTCCAACATTAATGAATTTATTTGGACCTCTGAACCTCTAATAAAAGTTAAGTCTTATATTATTTATATATTGGTTTTCAGTGCGAAATACACATCTGTCCAACCACTTATTTGAGCTTTGAAGGACCTGACTCAATTTATTATCAAATATTAGTGAAAATTCTGACAATCCTGTTCTTGTTCCAGCCACCACTCAAAAGGAACGTTCTTCTGAAGAAGGTAAACAGAGGCTCATCTAGGTGGCAAACTGAGGGATAAACTGACGATAATAACCCACCATGCCAAGGAATACTTGAAAATCCCTTAGGCTCTAGGGCGCGACATTTTATGTCATTGAATTTGTCTGGTATAGCTGGATGCCATCTTTTCAAACCTTGTGTTCCAGAAACTTCATTTTTTGTAAGAAGGAGGAACACCTCAAAGGTTTATGCTTTATTAAAGCCTTCCTAAGCCGATTGAAAAAATTCCTGAAGATTTTTCATGTGTCTATTATATATTGTGAGAAGACAGTGATATCATTAATGTAGACAAGGACAAATGATAGCTTCAAATCCCCAAGGATCCCTTCCATGAAACGTTGAAAAGTATCCGGCTTGTACAGAGGCACTGTGGCATCCTTGTGGGTTGAATAGCCATTTGTTGGCTATGAGTGCACACTTGGCTCAATCTTTGGTGAAAGCTCCACTTGCAAATACGCACTAGCAAGGTCCATTGCGTAAAAGTACTTTGATCCAGTGAGCAGTCAGTGAGAGTCATAAAACAAGGAAGAAGATAATTGTCCTACTAAGTGATGGAGTTGAGCCATCAATAGCCCATCACCACCTGATGGCTGCCATTTTTCTTTTGAACCAGCAGGGAGGAGAGGCCCAAGGGCTGCGGAAAGGCACTAAGAGTCCAGCTTTGAGTAGTTGTTCAAGCTCTACTGCCACCCGGGCTTATTCAACCTTACTTTTTGGTAAGGTCAGGACTGAAAGGAGAACTTATCCAGTCTAGGAATGATGTAGAACTTCATTCATTTTCCAAAGTCATAGGTTGAGGACAAAAATAGGTTTGAATACTCCTCCAATAATACTTGAACTTTGCGCTGTCATTCTTCAGTGAGATTCTTTCTGATATAGGTGTTGACTAGGGCCACTGACAGTGGTGTCTTTAAACAAAGTACCTTAGGCTTCCAAAACTGAAGATGTCTACAACAGCCTCCACTGGTAGGAGGCGGACATAATTGGCGGGGCTGCTTGTCCTATTACCCTGTGTCTGTTGGTAAGGTTAGCAAACATCCTGATATAGATCTGGCATAAGTTGGATCTAGAATTACGGGGCAGGTTAGAACCTCCCCAAAGGATGGGTTATCGAGGACTTAATTTCCAGCAGGTATCCAAAAGGGATGTTAATATGGACATGGGTATTGGCAATGATTTGAGACTTTGGAGGTATAGTGGTCGCCCCCTCCTCCGCCAGCAACTCCAAGGGGCAATGGAGCCCCTTATTGAGGGTATTCCTATCCCCAATTTTCCTCATGATTTTGAGGAAGATGAGAAGTATGAAAATTGAGGAGCTTGCTTTTGGTGTGAGCCGCACTTGCATTGATGCAGCAAAAACTTCTCTTTTTGACCCCAATTGTCCTGAAACATACTGGTGCATCAAGTCATTTAATTGTGTGCCAGCTCTCATCATTTTTGATGAGCATCAACTTACTCAATACGTTGAGGCGATGGACACCGCCGACCTCAATAACAAAGAAAACCCCCAACTATACCTCCTTATGCCCCATGTCGCTGATGCTCCCACCCCAATTCTGTCCACCATGGTCAACCAGCTAAAGCGTGCTCTGGAAAAAAGTTTCCTCAAAGCCTCCTCGCCATCTGATATGGCTTCCTAGGCAGATAACCTAGGAGCTATATTAGATATTTTTTTTAATTTATGATAATCCCTTTGTTTGGACCATTTGTGAATAATGATGTGTGGCGGCTCCCCCTTTTGGGTTGGGCACCACTAGTACTAAAAAAAGAGGTATAGTGGTCGCCCTAGATATGTAGCTTAGCATGCCTTCTTATCCAGCAACAGCAGGAGGGGCAGCCAGACCTGAGAGCCCCTTATGTGATATTGAAGTCAGCCAATTCGAACCTCACTCTCTAGTAGGCAAGCTCAGGTCTTCACCTTCATTTTAGAGTCTTGAGAACTTTCAAAGATTAGGGGGACCTGATGACCCAGTAGAGATAAGAATCCATCATAATGTACCACCGCTGAGTAGTCTCAGAGAAACTAGTTCTAAGAAGAAGGTCATATCTCAAGCTATCCAGTGCGATGTTGAAGGTATTTACAGAGAGCTTCAGGGGGTAGGTATGGAAGAATAGGCCCCTATAGATTGGGTACATTGTGGCTCAGCAGTGCCATACTCCATATAATGTGGCAAGTCTGGGACAATCTTGATACACTTCATCTACTTATACAATATAACATTAATAGGAAAACCACTGTCAACTATGGCGAGAACCAATTTTTATGAACTTGAACAGTGACGTGGGTAACCAGACTTCCAAACTGTATAGGTAATTTGATAAACATGGAAGAGTCATCAGAAGAAGAGTAAGCAGTATAAATTTCTCTATTATTAATGGGTACCAAAACTTTTTTTCAGATATGATAACGCCAGGTTCGTTTGAGGCCATGGATGATCCTTGGGCGTGGTAGGAATTTTAGCATGGAGCGCCTCGTCCTTATTGCTGATGGCCCTTTTTACGATCTTTAGAAAGTCGTTTCCAGCATGTCTTAGCATTGTGTCTGAAGCCATTGCAGTAGGTGCATCAGAGTTGAGGATTCTTCTGATTTTTGACCACATGGACCAAGGATGGTTGGAGGGAGCTGAAGAGGTAGCCTTTGAATGCAGGATCATCACAGGGATCTTGTTAATTGTTTACTTGATTTCTTAAATGCATGTGAAGCTGTTCTTTTGGCCTATCGTTTGCATTTGAACCTTGGGATAGGATCCCAATGTGAAGATGACAGCGGTAATTTTGTAGTCAAGCTAATATGCTTGGTGGTAACCAAGGGTTGCGCATTGGCTTAAAAACGGCTGGCGAACTCCACTGGGCTCTCCCCTTTATTCAAGCAGGTAGCCATATATTTTGTTTTTGTTTGTATGGGGTCTGATTGCTGCCAAATTCTTGTATTAAGGCAATACAGACCTTCTCTAAGGTATTACAATTTTCAAGTAAGAAGTCATGATCTAATGAGCTGTGTTGTTAATGCAGGAATGAATAAGCTCACTTTCTGTCATCCATTGACTTCTTCCATTGAGCTCTTGTAGGCATATAGGAAAGAGGCGATGCTTTCCTGGCCAGGGGTGAACCTCTCTTTATAACTAAGTTAAAGTTGCTTATAAGGGTATTGGAGAGGGTGTTAATGCCTTGAATTGGTGCAGGCTCAGAGATCTCAGTTTCTGCATAGTCATGGGGACCTGCTGGTCCAACTTTCATCTTAGGCCCTTGAGGTCCTCTTGATATCATCTCATGTTTGGTTGAGGGAGGAAATAGAAGCCTTATGAGCAACCTGATCCTTTAAGGTATGGATATCTGCGCCATGAAGAAGCTGACTCTTAAGGGTGTTCAAACGATTCTCAAACCCTCAAGATGTTTGTTTGAGCTAAAAAAATGTGGCTATCAGTAAGCTTGGTGAAGGCACTAAAATTATCCATTTTGTCCAACAATGCCTTAATAGTGATCCTAGGGTTGAGGGGGACTCCGTCAACTCGGAGTTTACATCCCTGGGCTACATTCCAGATTTGATCAATTAAGGTGGCTAGGGAGACCAAAACATATTTTCACCAAGGATCATCAGGGTCTCTGGGAGTAGGTGCCATGGGGCCAGAGGGCCCTTGAGGCCTACAGGAACCTTCAGGTCCTTTAGGTCCCTCACGTCCTTTAGGGCCTTCAGGACCCCTAGGCCATGCAGATCCTTCACTCCTATAGGTGTAGTTATGAGAAGCCAGCTCTTGATAGTGCTGTTGTAGGGTCAATAGCGATCTTTAAACTGTGTTAGGAGTTATTATCAAGTAGCCTCAATATGTTGGATATTATAATGCAGTTGGTCTTTGAGGTAGTTGTAAATACCACTATCCAGTATTGCGATATGGCCTTGGGCTTCATTGGTTAATATAAGATGTCAATAATGGCCTTTTGTCATGGACAAATGGGGAGGCTGTTTTGTAAAAATTGACAACATGGGAGTGTAAAGTTTTGGTAAGCCACAGTTGTAAGGAGATTAGATGATAGTGCAACCCAACTAGGTAGAGGAGGCAGTGAATACAAAGTTGAACAAAATTACAAAGGTAGCGCTTGGTTTCCAAGGTCAGTTCTTTTTCTGGTAGCTGCAAGGGATAAAGAGACTGGATGGTAGAGGGTATGAAGAGGCATTGGAGTGACTGGAGCGGGCAGCCACAGAGTAAACATTATTTAATAATTGTTGAACAATGTTATTAAGGTTCTCATAATGAAGTTGATACTAGTTTCCTTCAACTGAGGTAGGGAGAACTGGAATGTGGCCCAAAAATTATAAACTGTCAGGTTGTGTGGGCATTAATCTATACCACGAGGTACTAATACATCAAACGACGCTTCTCAAATGATTAGTAGATTGATCTTTATGACTGCCATTATTCTCCATTGTTTGTGATATACGTTTTCACTTTGGACAGCTTGGAGTCCCCTGTAGTAAGAATTACTTCTCTCAGAATAAAAGTTCTCTTGACTGTCACCAAAGTTTATAAATGTACTCAAAGCTGAAATCAGTGGAAAGGTATAAAATGAAAAGATGGAGAGACTATATACTACTTTATTGTTTTAGGAAAGCGTCAATATTAAGAGGACGCATGATTATATGGTGCCTCAGGGACCTTCAAGGCCCATATGATCAGGATCTTTAGCTGTTTTCCAGATCAACCGCCTAATCGCCCTCATTGTACTGCATTGCTTTGTGACTGCAGCGGTGTGGGCGGCGCCTCTTGTGATTTGGGAAGCAAAGATGGGATTTCTGAGGGTGCTTCCATTGATTTCCATATATGTAATGCTTGTTTATCAAATCTAGTTTCAGCGCCTTCAGGGTAAGGTTATGTTCACTTTGGTTTGAGAGTCAATCTTTTAGGCTCAACGAAGAAGCAGGCCTTGGCTTGCTTGTCATTTAAATCCTGACCTGTTCTTTCTGGATTCCAAGCTCTATCTTCAAGCACAGTTTAAATTGAAGGTTCATCCTAGGTTGGGAAGGTATTTTGTCATTTTAAATGGTTACAAGAGTCAAATGGATGAGACTACAGACAGGTGTTAAGTGAAGCACTTCCATTCTTACCTCTTCAGAGAAGCCAGAGAGTTTTTCCCCTGTAGTGTGCAACAAAAGCACTTACTTTACAGGGAAGATTCCCTTGGAACTTCTGATCTCTTCTTTATTTTCTAGACTTCTGTCCCCTGGCAAGGTCTTATTCTGCTTGTATCATACAAAAATGCTGCATATTAATTGGTTTTAAAATTACTGGTATAGTAAAACTTTACTTCAGGAACAACTTTGTTTTACTAAATATTTTGGCAAAAGGTGATTAGTTACTGGGATAATTGGTGGGAATCTCTATTCAATTTTTAGCCTCAAAACAAATAATGTCATAATTTTTGGAGTACTAAAGACAGTTAACAGAATTAGTGCAATTTATATAATGGGACCCAATTTTTAGGAAAGGTATTATTAGACATGAGGAATTTCGCTTGGTGAGTCTGGAAAAGCTAGGGGTCTAGATGGGAATTCATTAAGCAATAGGCGTTGACTATTAATCACTCGCTTTCATTCTAATTACTTCTATATATTGAAAAAGGATAAAGAATTATATATCTAAGTTAGTTTAAACATTTTGACAACACATCTTTCCCCTTAACTGAATCATTTTTATAATTACTTTTTGGGTAAAAGTTGATGTAATAGGTTCTTAGGAAGCTTTATTGAACCCCTACTAAAAACTCACTTTGGAAAGCTGCTTTATGGTTAGACATTAATTGACAACATCTTTTAGTTTATATATGGTCCTTTCCAAAGTGTTAAATATTATTAGTTCTTTCAAACCTGTATGTATTGCAGTAGAATACCTGATCATGAGAGCTAGATAAAGTTAGCTGGGCCACCTCGTGGCGCAACTGAAGAAAGCCCATGGAAACATGAGTGGGTAGCTAACACCTTTATCTAGAGAGGTACAATGGTCAGGTCCTGTTGTGGCCTGAAAGAGGTGTGGGATAGTAGTGATGACTGTGCTGGTCTGTTCTCGCTGGTGTCTACCACTCCATGAGGAGATAATACAGGCAGGAAGGATGGAGTATGATCCAGTTATGGTGCCTTACAAACAGCTTCCATGTGAGCTGGGGTTGCGCAGGTGCAGACCCAGGAAAAAGGAGGGTTTATCCTGGTTGGCTGCGCTATAGTGCACCTGCCTACAATAAATATCGCGTATTTCTGAGTTAGATTGAATTTCAGCTAGCTGCTAGTTTGGTTGGCATGAGCCAGATGGTGGCAAAAGTGATTATGCAAGAGAATTTCATTTTGATCTGAAAGGACTATAAGGCTTCCTGGACAAAAAGGGGCCAGAGAGCATGACTCCACTAAAAAAGAATGTGACAAATGGTAGGGCTTTGGCTTCTACCCCTTAGGGGCCTTAAACCTGGGGGCCATTAGGTCTTGTCTCCCACAAGTGAGACGAGAGACGTATCAGCTTTCTGGCTGATGCAGACGGTTTTCCCAGTACTTAAACAGGGCAGGCATATGTCAGTTTTGGGAAAGATTGAGCTACACTCAAATCTGAGTCAGGCTCACATTTAGTGTTGCTTAGATTCGCGCAGCCAAGTGCAGTGGGAGGCAGTACCTTCAGGCCTTCATCCAATGAAGCTGTCTGCAATAGGAGTCCTTTGGGGCTTTCTAACTCAAAAAATGCAAAATTACCTCCTTAAACTAATGCTAGTTTCCCTGTTTCGTATCCTGGTTTTCTGAATATTTTTTGAGTCAAGACAGTTTCATATGCTTCACTTTAAATCTTGGTAGTGTCCTGGAAAATTGTTCAATATATTATTTGGTCAAATCCCATTTCATCCTCTATGATATAATGCTATAAGGGGGCAAAGCAGACTGTCAACTATAGAGTAGCTGGAAGGATGAGAATTCTGTGGCACTATGATAACCAATATTTAGGAGAATAATAATGGTCTGAAATAGAGCTTTCATTACAATTGGAGAAGCAGCAGCAAGCTTAGAGATTTTTAAGCTTCCATTGGCCCTCTTGCAAGTCACTTTAGTCCCAGGATGATAAGGGCGGCTAGGACTACTATATTCATGAACTCAGTTAAATTAGGATAATCCTGGAGAAATGTTGGTATCATTGTCCGCTAAAATAACCTTTTGGCACCCATTACAAATGAACTTTATGTTCCATATTGAACTTAACATTAGTGAATGCTTCAATATTGGATATGGGTTTACTCAATCTATTTTTATTAAAGTGGTCGAAGGCTACAATAGTGTATTGATGGTTGATGTTACTTAGTGGTAAGGGTCAAACAATACTTATTAAAACGGTATGCCAACCCAAATGTGATTAACTAACTTGATAGGTGGTAGAGGCCTTAAAGGGATGTTGTGATTGATATTCCTGAACTTCATTATAATGTCTTGAATATCAAACCTCATGAAATCCCAGTGATAGCTCATTTAAACTTGCTTTATAGACTTGTTCATTATACCATTGCCAACAATCCAATGGGCTTGCATACCAAATAGTAATCATTAAATATGGCTGGGTACAAAAACTTTAGCCATAACTCCATTTATATCATTACCAATAAGGTTCCATATACTTTTATAGTTGCTTTAAGGTGTGTGTTGGGATTTTTGCCATATTCCCACTCTGCTAGATTTCAGGAATAGCTAGGAGATAATTCCCTAAGGCGAGGTGAATTAAAAATCAGTTGACCCAAATTTTGGAGTAACAATGTTTGGGGCATTTTGGGATATCCTCTTAGTCATATCTGTTGGTGATCAATCCAGACAAATACTTAAGATCACGTCAGGAGTAGTTGCCAACGAAATAGTTGCATCTGATAGTGATTAACTATCAGGTGTACTGATTGGGATCAGTCGGGTTTCATCACTGACTGATTGGGAATGAGGAGCAAGTTGCAAGGAGAGTGATGCTGCCTGCAAATAGCGAATCAATCAGTTTGTGCGTGACCTGCCTTAATGGGTAATAAGTCCCATTACCTAAGCAGGTTGCTAGCCAAATATGGTTGGTTTGCTTGTATTGAGAGGAAAACGTTAGGGACAAGTTTTCCAACTCTTTCCGTTTAGGCCTTTAGGATGTCCAATGACAGAATCCTATCCATGATGGGGAAGACCATCGCTGCCAAGACGAAAATGGGTGAATCAATAGCAAAGCTGACGTTTTATCAAAGAGGTGTCAATTGAGGGTCTAGATGATTGAATTCCCACTATAAATTCCCTAGAATATACTCATAATAAAAAAAAGATAATAAAATAGAATTTACCAAAACAAGTTCTATAGTTTTCATTGGGGTATAAAAATTAAGTAGTAAACTATTATCAGCTTTCAATTGTTCTATTATTCTCTAGGATAATATTGCTGTGTGATAATTGGGAGAATCTTTTGGGAGAAGAGTAAATATCTGAAAGGGGAACTAGAGAAGAAGGAAAACAATTGGGATTGCTGCTGACTGTTTGTTGGACTGAAGAGACTGTCACCAGGGAATCTCAGAAAAGTTTGAGTTGGACAGAACAAGGAAATGAATCCCTAAATCACGAAATCTCAAGTATTCTAAGGTGAATATTGGCCAAGCGTTGGGCTGAGATATAAGAATTCAACTACAGATAATAGTTATAATAATATTATCAACCAATTATATCACATACTATACAACGCGGACAAAGTGCACAAGAACCAAACTTGTGCAGTAATAAAGTTTATTGGGTTTGTTTTCCAATAATAACCAATCCAAGTAAATCTTTACAAGTTGGTGCTCCCTACATGGGTGCAAAATGGGTCGAAGAACTTACAAGAATGTTGTACAAAAGATGAGTTACACAAACTATGTATGGAGTTAGCCACTGTGAATCAGAATGCCCTAAACTTAGAGGATCATTGGGAATTCGCAGCCTTGGAAGAACGAGTCACCAAGATGGAGGAAGTGAACAATAATGTTGCAAGTTTTGGGAACAAGTTACTTGGGAAATTAACTTCGTTAGAGAAGAAAGAAGGGGACCTAGTTCATGTGATCTTGTATCTGAAAATGGAGCGAGAATCATATTGCGTTCATTTTGAGAAATTTCAGCGCTAATATAGAGCAACTGATCAAACAGGTCAAGGAATTTTAAAACTCACAAATGTGGTTGTGAGTCAGACATGGCAAGTGATGCCAAAGAAAGAAGTCCTCGCACAATCATTGGGAAGTTAAATAACCCCAAGTAACATGCCGTCCGCTTTTTCTGCCATTTAGAGATGATACCTGAAGTCACTCCTCAAGTGAGTTGGTGGCCAAACCTAGAGGATCATTCAGAGATAACTTGGAGGAATCTAAAGCAACGCCAAAATTGCCAACGTTCCATCAGGATAACGCCCCAGCATTTTTCCAACTATTTAACATAACCATGTATGGCTACAGGGATCGTTAAAAGGTGTTGACAGTCATGAATTGCCTAGACACTGAATACAGAACTTAATGTTACCCCACCTGGAGGGGGAAAGCTGGTCGTATGCAGAGGCAAAGGTGGCCATCATGAAGAAATTTGGGAGTCTGACGCTCATGTCAAAGCACAAACAGGAGCTTATGGGAATCCAGTTCCATAAAGATGAGTCTTTAGCAAGCTTTGCGGATCAGTTCTACCAGGAGTTACAAGTCCAGGTTTGAGTGAAGGTACTGGATGACTTTGATGCAGGAATCGCCTTACAAGTGGCCCTTTGTCCCTATCACAATTTTCATTGTATGATGTCTTCTGTGTTTGTGCTTAAGTAACTACCTCTCAAATGGTAGATAATTTGAAATTTTTGGAAGAACCCCCTGATGCCCCAAATAGAAGTTTCAAATCCAATCTGGTGTGCAATCCAAATCCAATGAAGGGGAATGAAGGTGCTAAAGAAATGAACAACTGAACTGTGCTGGGGAATAAGCTCAAAAAATTCAGATGGTCGAATAAGAAGGCAAAGGTCTGCTACCAATGTGGTGAGAAAGGACATTTCTCTGTGCACTGTAAGAAGCCAAAGGATCAGATCAACGTTTCCAGGAGAAAGATTCAGCTGCCACCAAGGAATTGGAAAAAGGGCCTGCAGCCTAGATGGGGAACAGTTTAGAGCTGCGGAGAAGCCTGTTCCTCCTGACATCATGACTGAGGAATTTATATCAGTGATCTGTTTGTGGACAAATGACACAGAGGAACATCTGTATCAAGTGATCAATTTGGATGTAAATGCAGTGACCATATCTGGGGCAGATGAAATCAACCCCGAGATAATCAAGGAATTTGCCCAGCCATATGCCTACAACTGGTGGGCAAAGTTTAAACTGCTGAGAATCCAGAAGAATTGTTTGAAGTCTGATTAGATGATGCCAATCTGTTGATCCCCCTCAGCGCAATAAAGGAATCATTTCCTGACTTATTGATACAAATTATTCACACCCTCAGTTTGGCTAATAACTCCGCTATACACTCAGTAAACACTATATTACAATACTCTGAGTGTACATATATAGACATACAAGTGAATTGAATGCGGTGAGGGTGATTGTTGACAGTGGAGCGCCCATTAACATTGTCTTGACCAAGCTGGTAAGTTGGATGAAGATCTCGCCAGACTTGAAACATAAGAAGGAGTATGGGACAGCTGAGCCAAACACCACCATCTCCTGTGGAGCATATAGTTTGCTGCCATTACGATTTGGATTATTGGTGGTATCTGCGCCAACAATAGTTTTGGCCAACCAAACTATGACATTCTGATCAGAACAGAATTTCTACACAAGTATGGAGTTAGATGTAACTTCGAGGATAATATGTTGACCATATTGGGTCAGACGTTATCACTGGTATATCAGAAGAATGGTGAAGTTCCACTAAATCAGAGAAACAACTTCATCGATCTAATATACAATGATAGCATTGTCCCAATTTGGTACTAATTAGTTGGTTGAAAGTGACGAGAAATGCCAACAGAAAACCTAGAGAACTGGGGAATTACACTTAGGATAAAGGATGAGAAGACCATACCGCCAGGATCACAAATGATAGTCAACACAGAATTGACATTGGAGATACTTGAGCTGTTGTATGTGGAGGTCAGAAGCCCCTAGAAACAGTCCAGAGTAGAGCTTAGGGTGGCTCCTGGGATGATATGCCAGGCCGTGGAGAAATTCGAGTTCTCTTGGCGAATTTAAGTGAAAAACGATGAAGATCAGGAAGAATAAGATCATCAAGTTTGTTCATCTGATCCCAAAGGCCAGATTGAGGAAATTACATGATTTTGGAACACTTGATGAGATGGGATTACTTACTGGGGTAACTGAGAGTATCAACCTAGTGGTTGATTGGGATCAACTCGCTGATCTGTTGGAAGGCCAGCAAGAGGAGGTGCTCAAATAATTCAAAAAGTATTAGGAAGTATTTGCTCATGATGACCACGATTTGGGATGCGAGAGATATGATCCACAAAGTTAACATTGGTGAAAATTTCTGACCAGGATGAGATTGATCCAATGATTAAAAGTGGCCGAAGTGGTAGCGGAAGATGAAATCAGCAAACTAGTAAAGCATGGGCTTCTAGTTCTGTTGTCAAGTCCCTGGGCGAGTCTAATTCTAATTATGAAGAAAGAGATGGCTCTAACCGGGTGGTGATCAACTACTAAAAGCTGAATAAGATTATGAAGAAGAATTTATATCTCCTACCAAGAATAGAAGATGTGCTAGACTAATTGGGAAGCAAAGTATTTCTCCGCAATGAATCTGATCTTAAGATGTTGGCAAATCGACTTGCCAAAAGAAGACTAAGTAAAATGCGTGATTATTACCACGCAGGAGCTATACCAACTGACGAGGATGCCCCAGGGTCTATGTAATGCGCCTGCAACGTTCCAGAGGGCCATGGATGCTATACTGATCGAATTGAAGTTGTCATGCATCCTGGTATACTTGGACGATATCAATGTGTTCAGTAGGACGTTTACTGATCACCTACACCACTTGGAAGAAGTAATCAAGCGACTGTCTGCGGCTAACCTGAAGAATAAGTTGAGGAAGTGTCACTTCTTAAAAAAGAGTTAGAATATCTGGGATTCGTTAACAACTCTAGTGGATTGCAGCTGCAATCCCAGAAGATAGAAGCCATAGAATGGATGGCTGAGCCAAAGATTGTCTGAGACATCCAAGTGTTCCTTAGGATGGTTAGATACTACAGAAGATTTATTTGGGACTTCACCCAAATAGCTGAGTCCTTATTCCATCTGTTGAAGAATCCAAAAAAAGGATTTATATAAAATGAAGAAGCGCAGGAATACTTCATTGAGCTATGCTGGTATCCAATAGATTCTCTGATTTTGAAATATCCAAATTCTGAATGAGAGTTTGTTATACAAACTGATGCTTTGCTTATGGCGATCAACACCATACTAAGCCACAGAGATGAACTTGGGGATGAACATCTGGTGGCATATGTGATCCAGACACTCTCAGCTTCTGGGAGGAACTACATTGTAACTGAGCGTGAATGCCTTATGGTCATTTACGCCTGTAAGCAGTTTTGGGTGTATATCCACGGAAAGCACTTTAAAGTGATGATGGACCACTTTTTTTTGCGTTGGCTACATAATTTGAGAGAACCAGAAGGACAACTGGCCCGATGGGCACTTAAGCTACAGGCTAATGACTACAAGATTGTACATTTAGTGGGGGCTTCTCACCAGAATGTTGATGGCTTATCACAGTTACCAATTGTCCAGATGGTATACCTGTAGGCGGATGAGCTATTCCAGAGAATGATCAATGGAGAAATTGGGAACAATCCCTGAGAAATCTAAGGTGCACTTCAGAAAGCGATAGAAAACACTGATACCATGGATGGAAAAGTTGTTTAAGATGATTAACGGGAAGCAGTTATTATTCCCAAAGCTGTCAGAAAGAGCAACTATCATTCAAGCCGCTCATAAGGTTGTCATGCATGGAAGCCTGAGAAAAACAGCTAATCATATTCGCCAGTACTACTACTTGGAGTCAATCAACTATGATTTCATGGGCTATCTAGCTTGTTGTGTGGAGTGCCAGATGAACAAGCCACATAATAATACAACTGGGTACTGACTGGTCCGCCCTTGATTTGCCTAGCATACGGTGTCCATTGATGTAATGAGACCGCTGATGATGAGCACAGGGGGAGTCAAGTACATAATATTTGCCATCGACCATCTGATGAGAAGGGTCAAGATGAAGGCCCTGGCAAAAGTAGGCGCTACCAGCACCGCAAGGTTCATTCTGTATCAAGTAGTATATCAATATGGATGTCCGCAGGTCCTGCTTAGTGATAATGAGACAAACTTCACATCTCATGTGATCCCGCAATTGAATGAGATAATGGGGATTAGAGGATTCATGTCAGTACCCTACTGGCTGGAAACAAACAGACTGGTAGAAAATTTGAATGAAATGCTGGCCACAATGCTGAGGAAGCTGGTTGCAGGAAGAACTTCCGCGTGAGGAATGTACCTGAGTTTGGTGACAATCGCCTACCATATCAGTCATCATATGGCAATAGGGAAAACGCCATTTGAGTTGTTATATGAAAGCAAGGTCACATTGCTGCCGATTTTGTACTTGGTGGTGGATCTAACATTGTGGATGGGTGCTGAACAGTACTTGAACCAACTGATGAATATCCTGATTGATATGGAATCACAAGCATTTGATACTACGTCGAAGAAAAGGATATGAGCAAAATGATGGACGATAAGAATTGACCAGCCTTAGTAGAATATTGAATAGGTAAAAGAGTAGCCTATTGCAATACACATGGTTTTAGAAAGAAAAAAAACTGGATGAATTGTGGTCAGGTCCATTTGAATTTATCACTAAGACGGCAACTGATGCCTACTCCATCAAGAATCTCTTGGATAGAAGATTTGTGAATTGAGTCTATTTTAAGTATCTGAAGCTATGGATTGATAAAAAAATAAGAGTTCCCAAAGGACCGATGAACCATTGAGTTGGTCATGTCCTGATGATTAGGTCAAGTCCAAAAAAGGGCCTCTGAACTATAGAAAACTGGTAGGTCTAAGTACCCAGGACCCAGTTTAGGGGAGAAATAAAAAGATGGACCGCTGAACTGAAACAAGGTCAAGTACCATGAAAAAAATAATAAAAATAAGAGATTGATAAAAGATATTGGAAAAAGGGTATAAACCGCATAGAAAAAACTGGTATAGTTTTATAATTTTTATTTTTATTAATTGTCCTCAATATATGGATGATTCTGCCTTTGTCACTTCTTGGGGGAAGGAGGATGGATCAAAGTAGGAATGAATAGCACATCAAAATTTATGTAAGATTGGATAATAGCGAGGGCTAGACCTACATGAAACCAAGTTCTTTAAGGGATGCAGACCCTGCAGGAAAGTGACAAGGGGAAGGGAAATTGAAATGTTGGAAGAAGCCAATCACAAAAGACCAGAGCATGGAGGAAAGCAACAGTATAAAAAGAGGCAGTTGGCAAATAACCCTTAGTAATCCTGATATGGTACCGGAGCCAGAAGATTAGTCTTAAGCACCTAATGATGGGCTTTGTCAAGAACCCCGGACATATGGGCCAGCAGCAAACAAGGGATGCTTGATGGGGGTTGCTGAACCACGCCCCCTACTGAAGCCATCAGCAGAAGATACCAATGTGAAGTGCTGGAGATGAGATAGTCAGGCAGGGAGCAAATGGCATCCTGCAAGCAACAACTACAGGCTTCTCAGAAGCTGAAGCTGAAGGAACAGTAAAACCTGGGAGAGGTTAGAAGCTTTGTGGACCAACTTCAAAGAACTTAGCTGGCAAACCGAAGAGCATAAGCGGCGGTATCCCAATCTAGGATGTTTCAAGGTTGGAGGGATTCAGCGCTAGGGGAAAAGCCTCGGTGACTTGGGCCCAGAGTTCAGTGTAGGGGAGCTCAAAATGAATACTGTTACCAATGGTGAGCTAGGTAGTCAAGACAGCAGGTTTGTATTATTGTAAAAGTCAGAAGAAGAACTCAGGAAGCAAATCCAACCTGGCAAGAAAAAAGTGATCAAGAGCAAAAGACATTATCTCAGGAGCATCCACAATGATGGTCAGTGAATCTTCAAAAGGAGCCAAATCCAGGAGAGTTTTGAATTTAACTTTGGAATTGACAACAGAGAAAGAATCAGCTGAGAGTTGTTCAAAACAATTGCAAACCTGGTTTTAAAGGGATTGGTTACCATTTCTGTTAATTTGACATAAGGACTAGCCGCTGGCGCCAGACTAGGCGTATGAGTCCTGGAAGGACCATATAAGAGGTTCCATCGCACATCTTGACTCATCTACTGGAAGAGACGAAGATTTTGATCAGACAAACTATTTAGAAGCTGCTGGTACCGGGACTTGGAATTTGAAATTTGAGCTGGATGAGAGGGGTGATGTTAGACTTATATGGAAGTTGACATTATTCACTCTACAATCCATTAAGCTCCAATTTCAGAGAAACTAATCTAAAAATTATTGGGATAAGCTCTAAGAGAAAATTAGGAATGACTTGAGCCAAGAGGTTATGAGAGAAATATCAAGGGCAAAATATAAATAAGTATTCTTAATTGGTCCGTGAAACAAACATTGACGGCAAGAGTCTCCTGTCTAGGATGAAGAGAAAATCAGGAAATTGAGGACGCCAGACCAAGAATCCTGAATATGACAGCAGGTCCTATGCCCTGATGGGGGTAAAACTGGATCCTGGGACCAATATCATTATGAGTAGATGAATAAGCCCAGCATGAAAGTAGATTGTGGGGACTGTACTCTGAGTAGGCGGTAGCAAGTAGGAAGAGGAAGAGCGCTGCATGCTGAAGGTCGTCACAAGCAGCATTGAGTATTGACAATTGTACTCCACTTGAGCCAATGAAGTATTCAACTGAGTTTCTGAAGCAGTGTTCTCATGCCTAAGTTTTTTTTCTTTCTGGAAATCTAGGCAAGAGGGGGGATGTGTTGGGATTTTTGCCCATATTCCCAGCCTGCTAGATTACCAGGAATCGCCAGGGGATAATTCCCTAAGGCGAGGTGAATTGGAAATCAGTCGACCTAAATTTTGGAGTAGCTATGTTTGTTGGATTTTGGGATATTCGCTAGGTCATATCTGTTGGTGATTGATCCGGACAAATACTTAAGGGCACATCAGGCGGTGTTGCCAACAAAATAGGGGCATCTGATAGTGATTAACTATCAGGTGTACCAATTAGGATTTGGTCATGTTTCATCACTGACTGATTGGGAATGAGTAGCAAGTTGCAAGGTGAGTTACGCCACCTGCAATTAGCAAAGTGATCAATTGGTGTGTGAACTGCTTTAATGGGTAATAAGTCCCATTACCTAAGCAGGTTGGTAGCCAAATATGGTTGGTTTGCTTGGATTGAGAGGAAAACGCGAGGGACACGTTTTCCAACTCTTTCCGTTTAAGTCTTGAGGATGCCTAATGACGAGATCCTAGCCAGGATGGGGAAGACCATCGCCGCCAAGACAAAAATGGGTGATTCAATGGCAACGGCTTCCAAATCATCAAAGAGTTGTCAACTGAGGGTTAGAAGACTGAATCCCCATTATAATCTCCCTAGAATTTACTCATAATAAAAAACAGATAATAAAATAGAATTTACCAAAACAAGTTCTATAGTTTTCATCCATTATATAGTTTAAGTAGTAAACTATTTTCAGTCTTCAATTGTTCTATTATTCTTAAGGTTATTATTGCTGTATGCAATAATTGGGAGACTTTTTTGGGAAAAGAGTAAATATCTGAGCGAGGATCTAGAGAAGAAGGAAAACAATTGGTTATTGCTGCTGACTGTATGTTAGACTGAAGAGACTGTCACCAGGGACTCTCAGAGAAGATCAGGTTGGACAGAACAAGAGAACAAATCACTAGATCATAACATCTCAAGTATTTCAAGCGGGAATACTGGCTGAGCGTTGGGCCAAGATATAAGAATTTATACTCAACTATGGGTAATAGTCATCATACTATCTTCAACCAATGAAGTCATATACTATACAACGCGGACAAAGTGCACAAGAACCAACCCTGTGCAGTAATAAGTTTATTGGGGTTGTTTGCCAGTAATAACTGAAATCAGTAAATTTTATAGTGTCCCTAATGGTGAATTGCACATTGTTGTATTTGTGAGCCTTCATTTTTAAAAACGTATGGTCCATATAATGAGAAAGTTCAAAAACAAAGGATAACCTGGAAATGCATGTTTTCATTCCAGTAAGAAAAACCTTTTTAGTGAACTATTTCAAAAAATAATTAGTCCAGAATCTTCTTTACCCATATGTCTAAATGTCCTCTGGTTCCTTAAAGTTGTTTAGCCACTGAAATGAGGCATGATCATTGAAGTTTTGGATTTATTTCATTAAGGTAAACGCGTAATCTTTTACAAAAAAAATGACAAACATTCAAACTTGATCACTCTATAGTTTCTCTCCTGCTTGTTTATTGTGCAGCTACAAAAGTCTATTGGGTGCTCCTCCGTTTATCACACTGTGTATTGTGTCCAGATAGCAGTCAAACATATGGAATATACAATAAATAGACAATCTTATTAAATTAGCATAATACAGGCGCTTGGGTTATAGTTACTCTTAACTTAAAAAAGCGTTTTTACACTCTGAAGACAAATAAAAGCCACTTTTTCTCCATAATAAATGAATAGCAGTTCAGCTAGCATGACAAATTCTTAAATATTTAATAGTAGTATCCAACCATCTTTAGAAACACTTGCACATCCCATGTGTTTTAAGGCTTCTAGTACAGTTTAAGGCCCAAACTCTTGTGGTTGAGCATAGCCCTTAAGTGTTGACACTGTGTCCTAGGTACTCCAGTTGTGTCTCAAAAATAGACAATTACTTGATCCAAGATAAGACTGAACTATTGCTTTCCGTTTGTATACTTTTTCCAAGTGGGACAGGTGATGTATAAAAGATTTAAAAAACATGTTGGTATTTTCAAGACATACTAGAACGCAGATCAATTTATGATCACCACATATGGCATCTATGACAATCTGAAAGGTGACTGGTGCATTACAAATTTACTGGGGCGTACTCATCGGTTATTATAACCTTTGTAATGTATAATCACACATTTATCATGTTTCCAGTTAGATAGGCCAATTTAACATTATTTCTGGAGAGATCAAAAACAGCAAAATATCTGGCACCTCCTAATTAATTTAGGACATTGTCTAATTGTGGTAAGAGGTAAAATCTTCTTAAAAGATTTTATGTAATTGATAATAATCTTTTACTACTCAATTGAAGCCATCCTTTTATTTACAATAAGCATAGGGCTGGCCCAAGGACTAAAAGATGGCTCAATCACTTGCTGAAATAATTTTATTGAGTTACTGTCATATAGCTTCATCATTGGCTTGGCTGCTTCTTATAAGCTGAAAGCGTATTGGCCTGCCATCTCTGGTGTTAACTTAGTGGTATAATCTTTAGACATCCTAGATTGTATCATTTTTTTAATTTCCTGAATATACTTTTGCAATGGTTTAGCTTGATCTTAATTGTTTTTACAATAAGCCTTATACTTTTGAACTCTCAGAATATTTACACATGCTCCTTTAGTTGCATTGATCAGGCTGAACTCCAACAGCTCTATAAAATCTTTGATGGACTGAACCTCTTCTTTGGGTACTAGATGAACATAAGAGATTCTCTGTCTTCTTCATAAGATCTTTTGAGCAGTTAAATTATCCATATGAACACAAATTTCCTTGTAGAGGAGGTGTTTACCCCAGAAGCTGCGTGAGGCTCACCTATGACTTTTTCAGTGGATAGTTAAATTCTATAACTTTTCTTAAGTCAGTCTTAGACATTTCAGTGTTTACAACCCAAAGTTCCTCTGAAGCAAATGCAAATTGTAGACACTACCAAAGGATAGTATATCTTTAAAATGTTGAAGAAGAAGACAAACTATAATTATTAACTTACTGACTGCAAGTGGTAATTACACCAATGGTAAAAGTTGCATTGATAAATCATTTTGACAACAAGTGGAAACTTTTCTACTTAAGTCATATATATAAAAACAAAGTAAGTATCGTTAAGACCTTTCTTAATAAGAACTCCTTGTCAGACATTTGCCCTCTCAGCTGCAGAGGAAGAATGTCTTGGATTAAAATCAGCTGTACAGGTGAAATGTCGGCCATTTACAAATTGGTGATGAACCTAAATGCAATTTGAATAAGGATAATGATGATTTTGAGGATATCAGCCAAAAATATTTCTTTTGCTTTGATACCTAAATCAAAGCCAAATTTGGATTTTTTAAAAAAAATTACAAAACATTACCGCTTGATCAAGCCAAAGCCTACCAATATCAATGCAATTGATACCTGCTGCCCCATCCTGGGGTGGCGGTGCACCACCATCTGGCATCTTTCAGCTGCAGCTGATGTGCGCCTGGGCTGGCTCTGATAGCCCTCCCAATGCTACCAGGCGTTATGTCCCCCCTCAGGACTTGGCCCACCACCTCGTAAGCTCTCAGGTGGTGCTCCCACAGAGCAATTTGTGTTTGAGCCTCTGGGTCAAATATGGAAATCTCTTCCCATATGCAAGTGCAGACATCATCAAGATGGCCACGGCGGTTTTCAAACCTGTTGGCCATATTGACTTCCACCCCTATAAGTGGTACTTTGACCTCAGCTTCCACTCTGAAGCTGATGCATCAGCAGCAGCCAAGCTGCAATGAATTTTTAAGAAAATTCCTTGCCCACCATTCATACCTGGTTCCTGGATGAGGCCACTTTGGTGGTCCAGTTTGCTGGGTTGCCCTCCTTCCTTTCCCCAAATGCCTCCACCATGAGCTCATGGAGGGTTTGGCTGTTTACGGCGCAGACCCCATGTTGCAGTTCATTGTGCCCCATGGGGAAGATCATCTGGCAGGCCCTCATGCCTTTATGACAATCCACCCATTTCATTACAACATCCACCTTGCAATTCCCCCTGCACTGTGATCAGGTCCACCCCTGATAATCCTTTTGAGCACGCATTGAAAATGGCTGCGCTATCTGCCCATTGTGTTTCAAACTTGATCACTTGAAGCACAAGTGCCCTATGGCTTCTGCTTCCACTGCTTCTGTTGCTCCCCCTCTGGCACTTGGCAGCTGCCTCGCCCCAATTTTTTGAACGGAGCGTGATCCTCCCACCCCCAACCTTGGAAAATTCTGACGTGGTTTCCAAAGCTTCAGCCAATCAAAATTTTAAAACTTTTAAAATTTGGTCAAATTATGGCGTCCTGAGCTGATGACTGAAACAGTTTCAGCTGAGCTGCCATGGTCAATAGCACATGGCCACTCAGGTGCTGCCAACCTGCCATCTACGGTGGCTGGGCAATCACTAGCTGATTCAAGTCCGTTCAAAGTGCTTTAATGGATTGATAGTTTAGATTGGTTTTATAATGGTAATACTGATTTTGCTTTGGAGGAATTCTTTGTCAATTTTCCTGATTTTCACCTCCGCCATTTTGGCCCTAAAAACGGTTTTCCAGCTTATAAAAATAAATAAAATGGCAGTTTAAGCCGCTGCTGCTCCTGCCAACACCAACCTATGCCAGCAACTCCATGGGGCAATGGAACCCCTGATTGAGAGTATTCCTATCCCCAATTTCCCCAATGATTTTGAGGAAGTTGAAAAGTATGAGATTGAGGAGCTCGCTTTTGGTGCAAGCTGCTCTTGCATCAATGCAGCAAAAACCTTTCTTTTGAAACCAACTATCCCCAAACCCAAAAGCGCACCATGTCTTTCACTTGTGTGTCAACTCTTATCACTTGTTGAGCATCAACTTGCTCAATACGTTGAGGCGATGGATACCACTGGCCTCATAAATGAAGTAAACCCGCAGCTATACCTCCTCATGCCCCCTGTCGCTGATGCCCCTACCCCTATGTTGTCCGCCATGGTCTGCCAGCTAAAGCGGGTGCCGGACAAAAGTTTCCCCAAAGCTTCCTCACCTTCTGATATGGCTTCCTAAGCTAAAACCTAGGGGCTATACTATGAATTTTTTAATTTATGATAATCCTTTTGTTTGGCCCATTTTCAAATAAAGGTGAGTGGCGGCTCCCCTTTTAGGTTGGCCACCAAAAGTGCTAAAAAAGAGGATATTGACCAAAAGGCCCTGACTGACTCTTAGTGGAATCTGTTAATTGGGGTAACACCACTACAAAACATGCATGGGCAATAAATTAAAGTGAACAGTCAGATTACTCTGACCACATGACAGACCTTGGGCAACCATTGGAAGGTACTCCCCCAACAACAACCAGGTCCTTCCAAGAACCTACGTGGGGGCCACCCCCTTTTATTGGCATGGTAGAATTCCATTAAAGGTGAAAGTATTTTAGCTAGTGGTGATTGGTTTTAATACTTTAAAACATTACCGCATGGGTACATTCTGCCCCAAAACCCCATCCCAACTATTGTTTCAACAAAGAGTAACTCAAATTTCATACAGTATGATAGGAGAGCATACCATATTTCCTAATTTAAATGCGTTAAAGCTATTCCAAACCTATTCTCAAATTCCCCCTGACCCTCAAAATAGTTTAAATACTGCTCGGGCAGATATCAAGAGGGATTGCTTTTCCTTTTACCCCCATGCTTCTAATAAAATTTCATAAAACCCAAATTTTATTGTAACGCTTATTTTTAAGTTTATTAAAACCTTTGTGGGATCCAGCGGGCTAAGCACCAGTGATCACAAGTAAGCTGAATTCCTACAAAATGGTGCTCACTACAGGGGATACCTATACACCTAAAAATCGTCAAAAACGGAGGCTTCAACCATAAGCAACCCTCCCATTTTCCTCTTCACTTTGAATCGCGTTTAGTTGCTCTGTAAAGCAGCTAGCAAGCGTTCTACCTGCCTCAAAGAACTTGTTCAGCGTCCAACAAAACCTTTTCTTAGAGATAATTTTATCTCTGGTAAAGGGAGCATTGCTACTTTCTTGTATGTTTATAAAGCTGCCATGTATGGCGCAACAGATAAGCATAAAGTGAAACACATCCTTCCCTGTTTAAGCCGCCTAGATCAAGAGATTGTTCCTTACCTGGACCCTTTGCACACTCGGTCAGAGTGAAGGAGGCTCTTCTAGCTGAATTCAGATCAAAGTAGAGTTTACACAAGGAAAAAAGGCCTTTATGCGCCTTAGCATGTATGAAGGCGAATCAACCATTGCCTTTGCTGAAAGATTTTACCTTGCTGCGCAAAGGTTGTCAACCTCTAACATGCTCACCCTTGATGATGCTATCGCCGCCATGTTAACTGGGTTAGCCTCTCAACCCACTCTAGCCAGGCATATCATCTCCATAAAATACCACGTTAAAAACATCTGCGACATTAAAGAGGCTTTGTTAAATGTAGCTGAATTCCAATTATGTGCAAAAACAAATGACGCTGAGTTAAAACCTTCAACTCTAATTATTGAGGAACTTTCACCAGTTGAACAGTTGGGAGTGAGTCCATCTGTGCCTATCCTCCCTGATAAACCTGCTTCCTCAGTACTACTTATAAAGATACACCATCATTGGGTAAATTGGAGCTCTTTAAGTTTAATTGATACCACGCTCCAACACAAGCATATCAAAGCTTCTGTGCTTTCCCCTCCAGCGAAGCTGGTAGTTGCTCTCCCTAAGGCTATCCAACCTCATGGGGCCATATCCCCAACCTCAATTGCGGCCTTTCCAGTGGTTGAGAATACCCTTGGGGATGAATCTGAGGGGGTTACGATGACTTTGGTTACTATATTTTGGGAGCACCTGCGGATGAAGAGGTTCCTGTTCATTTAAACGCTGGAGGAGTAGATGGTACTACCAAACCTGAGGAAACGTAACTCAGCCAAATTTTAGGGTGCCAAAAAAATTATTGACACTGCTAGCGATGGTGCTCAATTATTAGTTGGCTTGATTCGCCCTCTTCAGCGGGTCAATCACATTAAAACCATTTTGGATAGATATCCTGAGACTTCACAAAAATTAACCTCCACTTTTTGGCTCAAGGAGGTCTTAGCTTTGTCACTTAACTTTGAAGGAACCATCATTAAAGTTGAGGTGGTCATACAAAAATTCTGAATACTGGCCATCTTGGACACTGGCTCCCCATTTAACGTGATATCCACTAAGCTTATCAAGAAGATAAAGCTAGCACCTGACTTGAAGTACACACAGCATTTGGAACCACTGGCCCCCAACAATACTGTGCCATTGGGACATACTCTCCCTTTTCATTCGAATTGGGAAGCTTATCCTATCATCCCCTGCTATGGCTTTGGACAATAACTCATATGATATGCTCATTGGCACCCAGTTTATGATTGAGTATGAGAAAATAATTAATATGAAGCAATGGTTCTATCGTTGCTCAACTATGAAGTCTCTAGTCCTAGGACAATAATAAACCAGCAAGCATGAATACTTTTGCCTGGTTGAATACCCCTTTTAAGCTATGACTTTACCTTATACCACCTCTGGACGCAACACTAAGAAATAACCCAACTCAGTGGATGCAAGTGACTTCATCCCTTTCTATGCTGCAGATGAGGTATAAATTAAGCCTGGTGAACAACGCGTGGTTGACACTAAAATCACACTTCAAATTCCACACCACTGCTTTTTACATATTATAAGTCTTGAGGGCGCTAGTCCCTTGGAGCCTTGCGTACTTCCTGGGATATTAGAACCAGCCTACCAGAGGCCAATTATTCTTATGCTAGGAAACCTCACCAGAAAAGACATGGTCATTTGAAAACAACATGAGATTAGCAGAGGCTTTCTACTTCCAGTGGAGCATATTAAACATATCCACTCTGTCAGCTCTATGGCGGATTTGGGCTTGTTTATGAATAACCTGGTGTGTACTCTACCCAATGTTCATATTTCGGATGAGCTAACCCCAGAGGAATTGGAAAAAGTTCATATTTCATTAGACGAATACAGCAACGTATTTTCCAAATTAGACAATGACTATGGTTGTATGAAATGCTGGTGTCACTCTATCAATGTGGGTAATGCCCTCCTATTAGGTCCAAACCTTACCATAAGTTAAAGTGGAAGAACAGCAGATGAGGAAGGAGCTTCAGTAGTTGCTAGACGCAGGGTTATTAGTTTCTTCACAAAGCTTTTATCTTCCCCTCTGTTGCTTATTAAAAAGAAAAATGGAGGCCATCAGATAGTTATGGACTACTGAAAGTTGATAATTATCACAAAAAAGGATAGCTATCCTATCCCTCAAATTGACAACACCCTGGATCAACTCTCTGGCTCTAACTTCTTTTCCTCTTTATACTTGGATATTGGATATTGGCAAATGGACCTTTCCCCTGAAGATCAGGAGAAATGTTCTCTCATTTGTAGTGAGGGTCTCTTTCCAACCAACCCATTACCTCAATGGTTGTTTTATGCACCTGCATCTTTTCAGCATTTGTTGGATCACATTTTGCAGGACCTGAAGCTAACTCATGTCATTGTATATCTTTATGAAGTCTTTTTGTTATCAAAAACCTTCAACGAACATCTTGATCACCTGAAGGAGGTGTTTCAACGGTTATGCAAGTCTGATATTAAGTTAAAGCCTATAAAATGTGCCTTCTACCAAAGAAAATAAATTTCCTTGGGCACTTCAGTTCCTGAAATTAAATCCAACCCATGCAAGGTAAGATGGAACGATTTAGAAAATGCCTCCCCTTAAAAATCTACGGGATATTCAGGTATTCCTAGGGATGATGGGGTATCACCATCAGTTTATCCACAGGTTTTCTCAGCTCAGCGAGCCACATGTTTTCCTATTGACCAAGAACACCCCTTTCTATTGCGGCGTTGAACAGAAAGCTGCTTTTGAGACTTTGAAACAACTGCTACAGCATCGTCATATCCTGAGGAACCATTATTACAATAAACCATTTATCCTGTTTATTGATGTTTTAGACTATGCCGTTGGGGCTATCTTAGACTAGGTTAGATGAACATGGTGTATATCATCCAGTATCTATTTCAGTAAAATGCTGTCAAAAGCGGAAGGACTATAGTGTGACTGAGAAGGAATACCTTGCCGTTCTGTTAGCTGTGAAGCACTACCGCCCTTTTTTATATGGGACCACTTCACTGTGGTTACAGACAACGCTTCTCTAAAATGGTTGCAGAACATCAAGGATCCTAATGGCTGGTTAGCTTTTTTGGCTCTAAAGCTCCAGCATTATGACATGAAATTAAGCACAGTGCTGGAACCTGTCACATGAATGTTGATGGGTTAACTCAGCTACTAATCCTTGACATGGATAATAGTGAGGTGGAGAGGTTACATGACCTCTTAATGACCAACAATGACTGGGAGGATTAGGATGAGCCTGTCCAGAAAATGTTAGCCTGGCACTCCAATAATACCAAAGTGGAAAATGGGAAGTTGTATAAGCAAGTAGGTACAAAATGGCTGGCTTACCTTTGACCCTCAGAACGCATACCTGCTATCCTAGAAGCTCACTTTACCCTAGATTATGGAGGGGCAAAAAAAACTTATAGTGAATTAAGGATTGATACTACTGGGATAAAAATGATGGAAGCTATTGTTAATGTCTTGTGTCGGACATTTGCCTTTGCAGCTTAAAAATAAGAATGTCCCAGGTCTTGTTCATCTGAGCAAGGGAAATGTTGGCCATTTGCGATTTTCTGATGCTATTAAAAGCAGAAATAATTAAAATATTGACGATATTGGCCAAAAGACCCTGATTGATTCTTGGTGGAACCCTATAAACTGGGGTAGCACCAGTTTAAAACCCTCATGGGCACTTTCAGTAAAATCAAATGATTGGATTTTGCCAATTGCATGGCAGACTTTGGGGAAATCAGTGGAAAGTACTCCCCCAACCAGCACCAATTCCTTCACCACACCTGTGCAGGGGTCACCCCGCTTTATAGGCATGGCGGCGGGCCCCCAAGGTTAGAATAATTTGTCAAGTGGTGATTGGTTGCAGTACATCAAAACCTTGCTGCATGGGTATATTCTGTTCCAAAACCCAACGTCCGTTTTACCAAAATTAACTAATTTTCTCCAAGATCTGATAGGATTGACATCCATATTACCTAAATTGTAAAGCATCAAAGCTATTCCAAACCTATCCCCAAATTCCCTCGGACCTTTATAAATAGTATTAATACTAATTGTTGTAAATTGGTAAGGGATCGCTTTTTATCTTGACCCCCAAATTTACATTAAAGATTTAAAAACCAATTTTTATAGTTATCTATTTTTTTATTTATTAAATCCTTTGTGAGATCCAGCAGCGTAGCACCAAGCAAGCGTAACTAAGCTGGATTCCTACAAAAATGGTCCTCACTACAGGAGATCCTTGTACACCAAAAATAGTTGCTCTTAGAAAGCAACTAGCAAGTGTTGTCAAGAGAGTGTCTGTAACTCTCTCGTACCTGAGAGGTGATTTGGGATGCAAACCCACACTGCCAGGGAACTAGCCATTAAAAGAATGGGAAATAAGGCACCACAAATGGTGCCAGTACAGAAAGGACCCAAGGCAATGGTGTGAAGTGCGTTATACAATATCAGGTAAGCAAGAAACAACAAAACTTGAATGGACCCCAAAGGGGAGTCCATAATCAAATGTAAATTGGTGCTAGGAGGCTAGGGTGCCTTGATCTGGAGGGGACCTGAGCGGCCCAAAGGTGCACCAAAACTTTTGTTATTTTTGATAGTATGTAGTGGCCAACGTAGTTGGAGACCTCCTCAAAGAGGTCCACACCCAGGTTCGCCCAAGGAACCATAAATAAAACGTAAAAAATGGAAAATTTCATTTTGAAATTCAACCAAAAAGGAATGTTGGTCACAAAAACCATATTTAAATGTCTTTGGGTAATTCTAGGTCTGCCAAAGTGGTCCTAAGCACCTATTCACCAATAAACAAATGCTTTCATCCATATTGGTAGAATACACCAAAAATGACTTCACTCAATTAATCAATTGAAGTTGTACCCTACCCAAACGCGTAATTTTGTAAATGGAACGGATTTTGAACCCCCGTCTCCCAATCATCTGAATCAAAAATATCATCATTAATTAAATAGCTCGTCCATTTAACGACTAAGCTGAGACAAGGGGCTAGGCATTATGCACCTCACTAGTACCAACCTGGGCATATTTGGCTTGAACCCAGAGTTGGTCTAAGGTGTGCTTGAGGTCAGAGAGAGCCTGAAGATTTACCTTCTGGACCTCATGCCTCCCAGCCTTATCCTTGGGGTTGGTGCCTACTATCAATTCATTTAACCATGACAAGCGCTTTGTCCTGCCTTGAGGATCTTTAGCACCGCCCTTTCAAACTCCCCCTTAAGGACAAATACAACCCTGGTGAAGGAAGCATTGTTACCTTTTTGTACATCTACAAAGCTGCCATGGATGGTACAACTGACAAGCAAAATATTTTGATGCATCATCCCTTGTTTAAGCCACTTAGCGCAATAGATGATAGTAGCCAACCTGAACCCTGGGTACACCTGGTCAGAAGTGAAGGAGGCTTTTCTAGCTGAATTTGGATCAAAGCAAAGTTTACACAGGGAAAAACAGGCCTTTATGCGCCTTAGTATGTATGAAGTAGAATCAACCATTGCCTTTGCTGAATGCTTTTACCTCGCTGCGCAAAGGTTGTCAATCTCAAACATGCTTACCTAGGATGATGCTATTGCCGCCTTGCTAACTGGGTAGAGTCTCAGACTTCTCTAGCCAAACATATCATCTCAGTAAAACGCAATTTCACAAACATCTGTGATATAAAAGAGGCTTTGATAGAAGTAGCTAAATTCCACTTATGTCTGAACATAATATCACTAAGGTGAAACCTTCAATGCTAACCCTTAAGGAGTTACCACCAGTTGACCAGTTGGGAGTAAGGCCACCTGGGCCTATCCTCCCTACAAAACCTGCTCCCTCAGTGCGACTTAAAAAGGCTATCACTCCCTATAATGAATCAAAGCCTTATAAGGTTGTAACAACATTACAGCTGCACAAGCTCACTAAAGTCTCTGTGCCTTCCCTTCCAGCCAAGCTGGAAAATGCGTCTCCTAAGGCTACCCAATCTTCTGTAGCCATCCCCCCTACCTCCATCGCTTCCTTGCCAGTTGCTGCGGATACTCTTGGGGAGGAATTTGAGGGGGTTATGATGACGTTGGTTACTATATATTGGGAGCCCCACGGAAGTATAGGTGCCTAATCATTTGAACGCTGAAGGAGTAGACGAGACCACCATACCTGAGGAGACATAACTCAGTCAAATTTTAGGGGTGTTCAAAAGTGGTTGACACTGCCAGTGATGGTGATCTATTCTTATCTGGCTTGATTCGCCCTCTTCAGCTGGTGCATCCCATAAAATCCATTATGAATATATACCTGAAGACCGCTTAAAAGCTAACCTCCACCTTCCGGCTCAAGGAGGTCTTATATTTGTCACCTGAATTTGGAGGAACGCTCACTAAGGTTGAATTAGTTACAAAAAGGTCCAAATAATAGCCATCTTGGACACTGGCTCCCCAGTCTACGTAATATCCTCTAAGCTTGTTAAGAAAATAAATCTAGCGCCTGATTTGGAGTACACGCAAGAGTTTGGAACCGCTGGCCCCAACAATACCCATGCTATTGGGGCCTACTCTTCCCTTCCCATTTGAATTGAGAAGCTTATCCTATCAACCCCTAATGTGGCTCTGGATAACAACGCATATGATATGCTCATTGGCACTCAATATATGATTGAGTATGAAGGAATAATTAACATGACAAGGGGTCCTTTCGTTACTCAACTACAAAGTCCCTTTAGTCTTATTTAATAAAGAGCCCAACAAGCACTAATACTCTTGCCTGATCGAATACTTCTTTTCAGCTATAACCTTGCTTTACTCCACTTCCAGGAGCAACACAAAGAGATTACCCAATTCGGTGTATGGTGGATATGGTATCCCTTTCTACGCTGCAGATGAGGTTTTGATTATGCCTGGTGAACAAAGAGTGGTTGACACTGAGATCACGCTTCAAATCCCTTATCATTGCTTGTTTCACCTCATAAGTATTGAAGGTATTAGTCCCCTAGAGCCTCGTGTCTTTCATGGATACTAGACGCAGCCTACCAGAGGCCTATTACCCTTCTACTGGGAAACCTCACCGGAAAAACATGATCATATGGAAACACCAGGAGATTGGACGAGGCTTCCTACTCCCTATAGAGGACATTGAACATATCCACTCTATCGGCTCTATGGAGGACTTTGGCTTATCCATGGACAACATGGTGTGAACCTTGCCAAATGTTCATATATCAGATAAGCTGACCCCAGAGGAGTTGGAAAAACTCATACCTTGTTGGACGAATACAGCGCCATATTCTCCAAATTGGAAACTGACTATTGCCACATGAAAGGCTGGTGCCACTCCATTGACGTGGGTGATGACCAGCCTATAAGGTCCAAACCTTATTGCAAGTCAAAGGTGGAAGAACAACAGATGAGGACGGAGCTCCGGCAGTTATTAGACATGGGGTTACTAATTCCTTCAAAAAGCCTTTGGTCTTCACCTCTCTCACTAATTAGAAAGAAAAACAGAGGTCATCATATAGTCATGGATTACCGTAGGTTGAATAGCCTCACTAAGAAGGATAGCTATTCTATCCCTCACATTTATGACGCCCTTGACCAACTCTCTGGCTCTAACTTCTTCTCCGCCATGGACTCGGACAGTGGCTATTGTCAAATGGACCTTTCTCCTCAAGATTAGGAGAAATGCGCTCTTATTTGTAGTGAAGGTCTCTTCCAACCCACACAATTACACCAAGGGTTGTGCAACGCACCTGCCTCTTTCCAGCGTGCGATGGATCACATTTTTCAGGACCTGAAGTTAAGTTGTGTCATCATCTATCTTGATGACTCTCGGTGTTTTCAAAAACATTAACAAACATCTTGATCACTTGAAGGAGGTGTTTCAACGGTTACATGAGTCAAATATCAATTTGAAGCCATTGAAGTGTACCTTTTTTTAGTACTAGATGGTCCCAACCCAGCCATTGAAGTGTACCTTCTTCCAAAGGAAAGTAGATTTCCTTAGCCACTCCTTTTCCCATGAAGTGATTTAACCCATACAGGACAAGGTTGAAGCCATCTCAAAAAATGCAGGCCCTAAAAATATATGGGATATTTAGGTATTTCTAAGGATGATGGATATTACCATCAGCTCATCCCTAAGTTCGCCCAACTCAGTGATCCCTTGTTCAGCTATTAACTAATAATACCCCTTTCTATTTGGGCGCTGAACAAAGAGCCGCTTACACCGATGAAACAACTACTACAACAACGTCCTATCCTACGGCACCCTGATTATAATAAACCTTTCATCTTGTTCACTGACGCCTCAGACTATGTCATTGGGGCCATATTAGCCCAATTAGATGAACAAAGTGTAGATCATCCTGTATCCTATTCTAGTAAGATGCTGTAAAAGGCGGAATGCAACTACAGTTTAATGGAAAAGGGGTGCCTTGCAGTTCTGTTGGCTGTAAAGCACTACCGCCCTTTTCTCTATAGAACCACCTTCACTGTAGTTACCAACCACGCATCTCTAAAGTGTTTACAAAACATGAAGGATCCTACTGATCGGCTAGCTCATTTGGGCTCTAAAACTACAGACTTACAACATGAAGATCAAACACCACGCTGGAACCCATCACTGGTCCTTTGATGCGTTAACTTGGCTACTAGTCCTTCACTTAGATAATAGTAGGGCGGAGAGGTTACATGACCTCTTAATGACCTCCAATGAATGAGAGGATGAGGATGATCCTGTTCAGGAGATGTTAGCCCGACACTCCTATAACACTAAAGTTGAAGATGGGAAGTTGTATAAGCAGGTGGGGACAAAATGGCTACCTTACCTAAGACCCTTGGAACGCATACCTGCTATCCTAGAAGCACACTTTACTCTAGGTCATGGTGGGCAAAGAAAACCTATGAGTGGATTAAGGATCAGTTTTACTGGGATGGAATGATGGGATCTATTGTTGATGTTTTGGAAGCCTGCCTTACTTGTAAGAAGCAATTGGGCTTCAAGTCTAGATACCAATATCAACCAACTACCACTCAACAACCGTTCCACACCATCAGCTTGGATGTAGTAAGTCCCCTTCTTCAGTCTACTAGTGGAAACAGATTTATCCTAGTAGCTATTGACCACTTCACTAAGTGGGTTGAACTGTGACTCCCCCTGCTCAAACATCTTTGGCCACCGCCACCTTCTTACAACATCACAACTTGATCCGTCACAGTTGCCCCCAAGTATTACTCTGCGATAATAGTAAGAAATTCACCTCCAGAGTAGTCAAAATCCTGGTCACATCTATGGGAGCACAACTAAATTTCTCAGCTCCATATAACCCTTCCACAAATGGGACAGTGAATAGAGAAAATAAAAATTTGGTTTCCATTCTGAGAAAGATGGCCTCATCTGATCCTCTTTACTGAGATTGTTACTTACATAGTGCTCTTATGGCATACCAGATTAGCTATCACCAGATTTTATAAATTTGTCCATTCCATGTCTTATGGGCAGGAACAAGGCATACCTGCCCTCTTAGCAAGGATATATTCTCTTCTAGAGTTGAGGAACTGTAGAGAGTTATGAGAGGATTGTCTCAACGCATAATTAAACTCCAATCAAAAGCTATGATTAATTTAGCAAAAACAGTAACAAAAGAATGGCAGGCTGCAAATGAGTTCTGAACCCCCTTACCTACCTTCCAAGTATCCAACATGGTGTTGTTCTACCATAATCACTCACCCCTAGAAGCGGTAAACTTGGATCAATTTGGGAAGGTCCTTTCACCATCATCTACAAGAGAGGAAACGAAAACTCTATCAAAAATCTAGCTATTGGTATCACAATTAATTGCGTACATGGCCATTTCCTCTGGCTCTACTCACCCCCCAACATTCTTGAGGGGGTGATGTAGGACAATTAGCCTTTGTAGTTTAAAAATAAGAATGTCCCAGGTCAAGTTCATCCGAGCAAGGGAAATATCAGCCATTTTTAATTTTTTGATGTTTTTGAGAGCAATGTTAATAAAAATGTCGACAATATTAGCCAAAAGGCCTTGGCCAATTCTTGGTGGAACCCCATAAACCAGGGTAACACCAGTTTAAAACCTTCATGGGCACTTTCAGTAAAATCAAATGATCAGATCTTGCTGATTGCATGATGGACTTTGGGGAAACCAGTGAAAGGTACTCCCCAAGCCAGCACCAAGCCCTTCACCACATCTGCGCTGGGTCCAACCCCTTTTATAGTCATGGCAGTGGCCCCCAAGGTGAGAATAATTTTTTGAGTGGTGATTGGTTGTGGTACATCAAAATCTTGCCACATGGGTATATACTTCCCCAAAACCCCAACGTACATTTTACCAAAATAAACTGCTTTTCCCAAAATCTGATAGGATTGACACCCATATTACCTAAATTGTAAAGCATCAAAGCTATCCAAACCTATCCCCAAATTCTCTCCAACCTTCAAAAATAGTATAAATACTAATTATTGAAATTTAGAAAGGGATCGCTTCTCATCTTGACCTCCACATTTACATTAAAAAATTATAAAACCAATTTTTATAGTTCTCTATTTTATATTTTATTAAAATCCTTTGTGGGATCCAGCAACGTAGCACCAAGTGAGCATAACTAAGTGGATTCCTACATCTTGGAAGCTTACCTTACGTGTAAGAAGCAATCCAGTTTCAAGACTAGTTACCAGTAACAACCTACTACCCCTCAACAACCGTTCCACACCATCAGATTGGACTTAGTAGGTCCCTTCCTCAGACAACTAGTGGCAATCGATTTATCCTTGTAGCCATTGACCACTTCACTAAGTGGGTTGAAGCTGTGGCTCTCTCTGCCAAATGGCCAAGGCCCCAGCCACCATTTTACACCAAAATATTTTCTCTTGACATGGCTGTCCTCAAGTACTACTCTGCGTTAATGGCAAGAACTTCACCTCTAGAGTAGTCAAAATCCTGGACACATCCATGGGAGGCCAACAACTTTTCTCAGCTCCAATTAATCTATCTACAAACAAAATTGTGGAGAGAGAAAATGGTACCTTAATGTCCATACTACAAAAAATGTCCTCTTCTGATCCACTTCACTGGGATCATTTCTTACCCAGTGCCTTTATAGCCAGCCGAATTAGTTATCAACAGGTTTTGAAAATGTCCGCATTATGTGCCTTGTATGGGCGTAAACCAGAAACATCTTCTCTTTTAGTTAAAGATGTATTCTCCTTAGAGTTGAGGAACCCAAGAAAATTATGAGAAGATTGGTTCAACGCATCATCCAAACTCAATCTGAGGCTATGACCAATCTAGAAAAAAGTGACTAAAGAAGGGCAGGCTGCCAATGAGCTCTGAACCCCCTACCAACCTTCCAAGTAGCTGACATGGTATTATAGTATTATAACTGCATCACCCCTAGAAGAGGTAAGCTTGGATAAATCTGGGAGGGTCGCTTCACTATCACCTACAAAAGAGGTAATGAGTACTCTATAAAGTCTTTAGCTACATGAATCACCATCAACTGAGTACATGTCCATTTCCTCCGAACTTATTATCCCCCCAACATTCTTGAGGGGGTGATGTCGGACATTTGACCTCTCAGCTGCAGAGGAAGAATGTCTTGTGTCAAAATCAGTTAAACCAGGGAAATGTCAGCCATTTATGGGTTGGTGATGAACCTAAATGCAATTTAAATAAGGATAATGATGATTTTGTGGATATTGACCAAAAGACCCTGGCTGACTCATAGTGGAACACCATTAATCAAGAAAACACCATTATAAAACCTAAGTGGGCAATAAATATAAAATTGATCAGTTGGATTATTCTGACCACATGACAGAAGTTGGGGTGATCATCAGAATACTCCCCCAACCACAACCAGATCCTTCCAAGCACTTACGTGTGGGCCACCCCCTTAGATTGGCATGGCGGAGGTCCCCCAGGGAAAAAAGTATTTTAGCTAGTGGTGATTGGTTGAAATACAGTAAAACATTACCGCATGGGTACATTCTGCTCCAAAATCCATCCCAAGTATTGTTTTTCCAAAGTTTAACTCAAATTTATCAAGATCTGATAGGAGAGTATACCATATTTCCTAATTTGGAATGTGTCAAAGCTATTTTAAACCTATCTCAAATTTCCACTGACCCTTAAAACAGTTTAAATACTGATCGGTCAGATATCAAGAGTGATTGCTTTTCCTTTTACCCCTGCGCTTCTAATAAAATTTCAGAAAAAACCCATTTATTTTAGCGCTTATTTTTGAGTTTAATAAAAACCTTTGTGGGATCCAGCGGCATAAGCACAAGAGAGCACAAGTAAGCTGGATTCCTACACTCCTTCATAAAATTTTAAAAAAGCTAGTATCAAGTTGAGGTGATAATACCGCTGGCCTCATAAACAAAGAAAACCCCCAACTAACCTCCTTATGCCCCATGTCACTGATGCTCCCACCCCAATGCTGTCCACCATGGTCCACCAGCTAAAGCAGGCGCTGGACAAAAGCTTCCCCAAATCCTCCTCACTTTCTGATATGGCTTCCTAGGCTAATAACTTAGGATCTATATTATCATTTTTTTATTTCTCATAAACTTCATTTGGCTCATTCACAAATAAAGATGCATGGAGGCTCCCACTTTTGGGTTGGGCACCACTAGTACTAAAAAAGCTGGTATAAATTAAATGTAGACCTTTGCTAATGGCAATACTATTTTAGGAGAGCTGACTTGTAAACAACTAACTCTCATCAGTAAAGCGCTCTTAGCTCATTTGCTAATGGTAGTATCTGGGACAATCATCCCATAATGTTAACAATGGGCCACGTCATGAGCAATTTTCAATTTTTAATATGACTTGAAATTACATTGTCTAGAGCGCCACTATTAGCTATTGTGCAAACTTGAATTTGTTTACAAATATATAAATATTAGTGCAATAAGATAAGTAGTTTTTATTGCGTTTAATGTAACAGCAGAGGTATCAACTTTTAAAATCATAGCCATGATCTTCTCCCCTACGTCTAGAATGGGTATATAAAGTCTCTTGAGGCAAAGCCACTTTGACTACTCTTAAGGGGTTTCAAGTTGTCAGATTCCTTTGATACACCAGATTGGACTTTCTCTATGAGTTGTATAGCATAAGGTCTATAAAAACTTCATGGCCAACTTTTCAAGCTCAAAGTGATGGCTTCAGGTTACATCTAGTACTTGATGGGAGGGTAATTCATCTTGTCAATAAGATAAGATAATTGTGTCTTGACAATAGTAAATCCCTCCTTTATGGTTGTTTGTCTTTACCCAGATCCTTGTTGTTTATAGGTGAAGCAAAATAATTTATGTTGGGACGTTTCTTCAGGCAGCGGTGGCATATTGACCTTTGGGGTCACAAATCATAACAGGTCAATTCAGCGATTCCCATTTAATCCAACATTATATGTCACTGGTAAATAACGCTTACGGTGTCTTTAGTGTTTCCTGGCCATTTAATAGAGTGTATGTCATGAATCTCTTTAGTAGATGGATTAAAAAGTGACTGCATTGCTTCAGGTACTTGATGATGGCTGTGGTGTCTAAACTCTTTACTAAGGTGGGCAATTTAGATTTAAAAAACCTAAGCTAGCCTTAAAAGCCTTTAAAAAGCAATCTTCATACCAATTTCAGCCATTGAAATGAGTACCAAAATACATAGCCTCGTTAAAGACCCAGTTGGCAAACTCAGTGATGGTCTTGTTCTTTCGATATAAGTAGTTCTGAAGTTTTTAAATACACTTCAAAAAAACGCAGGTAATCTCTCGAAAATTACATAGGCGGATTCTCAAAAAAAGTTGTGAACAATAGTAAGAATAAGGTTGTAAATAGACTTAAATTTTATTAACAAAAGGATTGGATATTTCTATGCTTTGAAGTAGTTTTGGTTTTATCAGATCTTTTCAATTGTTGAGCAATCAAAACTTTTGATATCACATGTTTGGGATAAGCATAATCGTTATTATATGACTTGACAAGATTAGATTCATTGATATATCCTTGAATATTCTTGTCATAATATTTGGGCTAGATGTTTTGGGGACAGATGAATTTGAAAAAATTTCAATAAATAGTTTTGATTTCAGACTTGCAAATGGTCATCTTTTCAAGGCTACCAAATTCTATTAAAATGACATTCTTGACATCTTTAAAGCACCAGTTGCCCACAGAAAAGTAAAGCATGATCATGCCATGGCTTTGATCATCCAAACAATTTATCATTGTGGCTGCTTTTAAACAGTATGTCATCTCCATACATGGTCATCTTGAATTTCAGGAATAAATGGAAATTTCCATGTTAATCAAACTTTGTAAGTTTAAAAGGGGTGAAACTATATAAGAGGTGAAATCTTCAACCCACAGGGCTAAGAAGTGAGATTTGCGCGCCACTTTGTTGGATCACCCTTTTAAGCTTGGGGTGTTGTTTTGGGCTTTTTTTAAGCTAATTAATATGAAACATGACACCACATTTTGTTTTGCTATCACCGATGCTAAGCCTAATTATTTGTTGGAGTTGTAAAGTAAATCTATTTATATATAGTACAGTGGTGAAACTATGAGATTTGAAGCTTACCTGTTGCAATTGGATTTCAAGATTTTATTAGTAAAGCAAATTAAATTTCTAAATCTAACTTTACTACCTTCCACTCTGGGGAAGAACAGCCAATTGGTGATTTTTGGAGTATCACAAAATTGAGGTAAGATTGATGCTCCGTTTCTCCAATGGTTTATTTATTTTATAGATGATTTGAATTAGATTTCTTGAATTTTAAATTTTTTATAAAAGTTATTTAAAACTTAATCATGAATTATAACCAATCTCATATATAATTTAAGCTCCACTGATGAGCTTGCTGTTAGTTATTGTTAATAATTGATTCCATAAAGCTTTTACCAATATTAACACAAAAATAGCTATCATGTTTTTTTAGGTAAGTATAACTACCTTTTAATAAATAGATATATTTAGTACTAGAATACATAAATAGTTTAAAGCAGTAATTATTTTAGGGATGATAACCAAAACATAATTTGCAGAATTATAATCTCAATTCAAAGGTAAGCACTTTTTAGTCTTTGTTTATTTAAGATTTAGTTAAAATATTCTCTAGATAGATGTTTTCAATAACCTCACTTAATCTACAGAACTATAATTTCACTACAAAGTTAAGTTCTTTTTAGTTTTTAGGCAATTAAGATTTAGGGAAACACTTACTAGACTGTTGTTTTGATTACCCCCACTTAAATTTTAGAAGTTTAATTTCAATGCAAAGGTAAGCACTTTGTGTTTTTGGTTATTTAGGATTTAGGAAAACATCTACTAGATTGTCATTTCCATTATCCATGATTCTCCTGCAGGTTTATAATTTTACTGCATAGGTAAGCATGGTAAGAGTTTTTAGTTATTTAAAATTTAGAAGAAATATTCTCTAGATTGATGTGTATATTCTGCACTTTTTTAAAGTTAAATTTTATTTGAGTTGGGCTGACCTGGGGATGATACCGCATTGATTAGGGAAGTGAAGAAAATGGGAAAGGAGGATAAACCCTGGAAAACCTCCATGCGCGGCATATGATAGGCCAGGAACTCCATGGACCACCTTTGCTATTTGCTATCTCAGTTCAGGGCATTGGTGCGCAAAACCAACACAGTCAAAATCATCCCCTATCCAAAGTCCATTACTGGGATCAAACTTGGGAGGCAGTGGTAGAGGGTTATATTCTGCACTTTTTTGTATAGTCTATAATTTCAATGCAAAGATAACCACTTTTTAGTTTCTAGTTAAGGTTTAAGAAAACATTTACTGGATTGTTGTTTTGATTATCCCCACTTAAATTGCAGAATTATAATTCAAATGCAAAGTAAGCTTTTTTTAGTTTTTGGTATTATAAAAATTATTCACTAAAATTTATTTTTATTAGTTTAGCAGTAAAAATAAATTTAGTTAATGATTTTTTTAGATTTTTGATCTCAGTGAGATTTCTTAAATTTATGGAATAGAATTGTGCTTATTTTATGGTAAGCTGTTTATTTGTTTTACTTATTTTTGTTATCTAGAGCTATTAATTATTAATTTTATTAGAAGTTTGTTTTAAAAATGATCATCTATGTTCTAAATTGTTCATTGTTATCTTATTGAGGTAAGTTATAATGAGTATACTTAATTTTCACTAGATGTTTATTTTCTAGAAAAATTATCTGCAATCATCTGAAATGATTGCAAACATCTTTTTATGGTGTGTTTTGATTTTTATTTGGTAATATTTTAGTAACTTTATTGATTTTGATTTCAGTATAAACTATTATACTTTTCAGTGTAAACTAACATCCTCAGAGTAGCTTTTTAATATTTTTATTTGATCTAGTATAAGTTAGTAGTTTTGCTGATTTTGATTTCACCCTAAGCTGTTACCATCCTAAATATTTGCTAATATCATTATTAAGGTAAGTTTTGTTTTTTTTCTAATTGATCTACTATAGTATATCAATATATAAATTGCTTATTTTGCACTGAAAGATTGGTGGTAAATTATAATTATATTTAGTGTTCTCCAGATATTAATAGACTAATAATTTAATCATTATAATAATTATAAATTTTGGAGAATATTACCTTTATTCTGTTATGACTATGTTAAAGTGTTTGCTATTTTAATGTTTGGCTTATCCTGATATATATTTCTTTAATTTCTACTATACGTCACTAAATTAAAATGACCTTGAATAATTATATCTTAATCTGCACTAAAGCACTTAGTTTTATTGATATACTCAGTTTGTTTAAGTTTGTAAGCTTAAAGTATATTATGGAATTTTTATTTAAAGTTATGCTACTATTTCCCCAGCCACAAGGGCAACAGCAAAGTTGTTAGTCTGAGTGGCACAAATGATATTTTTATGGTATTATACCATACTATCATAAGCATTTTGAACCATAGATCATTGTTCAGAAGTATGTTTTATGAGTAATAAGTTAGCTCATAGGTCACAAAAGCAACAATGAAGCTGATAGTCTGAGTGGCACAGTTGGTAGTTTTTAAGTTAAATGTAGCTCAGAGCATAGCTGTGGCACAGATGCTGGAAAGAGGTCACCAGCATAGCTGGTGGCCAAATGTAGGCTGTGCCAATGAGAGCTCATGTCAAGCCAGGGATAGTGGTTCCAAGGTCAGTTTAAGAAGACCTGACATGAAGGCCTGGACCTCTAGGTTCATTAGATTGACTTTAATCTTGGGATGGGGTTCCCAAGGAACAAGGTAGAGCTAACAGTGTGGCAGGCATGTATTGTTGGGGCTAGATTGCTAGGCCATTTAAGGATTATAACTCTAATGATTCATCCTTGAATAATTTAATTCTATCTTGTGCCAGAACTTAAGGATCACAATAGCATTATCCTACATTTAAATTAGTTTTGAGGCATTACTCCTTTTTCAATTAGATCTCCCTTTTCTTATTCCAAGTGCTGCCTATATAGTTTTGAAAAGAAATGTCAGTCTGCAATTCGCATATCAAGGATAAAAAATCAACATATAACTGTCTTCTTATCTTTGTCAAAATCTCATAGTTTTTTGTTTATCCAAAAAAGCTCATTATTAGTTTGCATTAAATCACCCAGATTAATGAGAAGGATTAAACTTCCATTAATACCTTAATATATTGATGCATGAAAAACTTTCTGGCGCTGAAGAAATTTCAGCTCCTCCTGAAGGGAACTAGTTAACTAATACTGACAATGTGTCAGGCTGCAATCTGAATCTCAGTTTAGGTGTTTTTGCTGGGATCTTCTATTGCATCAGCTTGTAGAGCCTCAGCTAATATAGCACTTAAAAGCGTTTTACGCTTCTATCTTAACTGACATACTCCTTGGACCCGCTCAGTGATAAACCTCTCTTATACATTGCCTACCAGTTATATTAATCATGTAGCACTTTAGACGGTTAATAAGTTCATCAAGTTGTTGAGAAATAACTTTATGAGTTCATGGTTGAAGTCTACGTCCTTTTGTAAACCCTAAAAGCTAATCAGTTGGCTGTGCAGAGATTGAATGGCGTTTACATTCTGCTGGTTATAATTAAACGCATCCATTATTAGTGCATAGTGTACAATAGTCATCATGGAATCGCATACAGATGGTTTAAACTCCATAATATTGTTCAAGATGCTCAATGTTACTGATGAATATTAAATTATGGCCATAGTTTATACCATGGTTTATTCATAAATATAAAGTAAATAATCTTGGTTTTGCGAATAGTAATTTAACTAAGGGATAAAATCAATTGTTTGTTATAAAGGGTTTGAATCCCCATAATGGTATTTTTTATTACTAATTTTCTTGTTGGTAAAAAAGTAGGAAGAAAGCTTTCAAGATAAAGCGTATAGCTCCACCCTATATTGGCTTGGACTAGCTGAGAAAATTTAGATGGATTGATTTAGAACATAATCATCTAGTCATGTTTATTATTAAGTTCTCTTAGATTGGGTCTATGTTAGTTTAAATTGATCCTTGGTGATTATTAGGTTGAATATGGGCCCCTTGGTGAGCACTATGATGTAGTGTATGGCAAACACACTGCTGCACAGTTTAAGTTCCCTCCAAAAATCTATGATCCTCTTTGATCACTTGACCTCTGTCTCCTGACAATGTCTTATTTTGCTTAATATTGTATAGATACACAATATGCTGTTCCTAAGATTTCTAGAATAGTAAAAGTTTACTCTAAGAATAGCTTCAAAATACTATATTTTGTCAAAAAATGATTTCTTATTAAAAAAATTTGTGGGAATATTATAGTTGACCTACTAGCCTCAGAACAATGTTGTCCTGCTTTTTAGAGTACAATTGACAGTGAGTATATTGAGTACAATGAGTACATTAGGTATAATGGGACCCACTTCTAGGAAAGGACTCATAAGATAATGAGGAATGACGCGTGACAAATTTAAAATGGCTAGGGGTCTAAATTGGATGTCAGAAAGCAACACACGTTAATAACTAGTAGTTTGCATTCATCCTGATTACATCTGAATAATAAAATAGAGGTATGAAGAGTTAGATATCTTAAAAAATATTCCCCTGGGTTGGGACCGTTTAGTAAAAAAAGAGTAAATATTCTTAAGTTGAATCAACTTTTGATAACTCCTCACCTGTGTGACTTCCAGACCTTAGCGCAGTATAAGGCTACCTTAATTTAGGAGTTTGGGATTCCTAACCTCTTGACCCTTAAACAAGACTTCGAGGCAATCTGTCTTAATGAGGGTGAAAGTATTAATAACTTCTCTAGACAATTCTATGCCATATCGTAACCATTGGCTATGATTAAATTTCTCTAGAAAACGCCATCACCGCAGTCATCTTTGCCTCCAAGTCCTGGTCTGATATCCAACTACATATGATAGAGCTCAAATGGATCTTTGTGTGTATTTAAGAAATTAAGAAGCTCTATACAAAAATCCTGCTGCTACATTAGATAATTTTTACCTTTCATAATCCCCCAATGGGACTTGTGTAAACATCATCAAAGCAAAGGATGATAAAATACCTATCTGCTCCTATTGCAAAGGTTGTTGGCACACTATGACAAAGTTATAAGTGGTGCACAGAGAATGCAGATTGAGAACAGTTGGAAAAAGGAAGGCTAGCATGAATAAATAGGATCTTCATGCATTTTCACTACCATGCCTATAACTAAATACACTATTATTAGTAAATTTTCCTAAGATACCTGGATGAATGAACCATATACACTGACCCTATAAGTTTTTACCGCTTATTTTTCTTATGGCTACTCATCCATGTTCCTCACTTTGCCACCACAGTTTGACAGCCTGAAAATCTGCTCACCTTTAAAGCTCTCTAATTCCCTATTCTTGCAATCACTGATGGAGATTCCTCAATGAACAAGTTTTATTGGAACATATGGAGAAAACCAGGATAACTCAAAACTTTCTACACTACATGGATTATGGAACTGCTGGCCACCGATGAAAAAGATGTATTGGGACTATTCTGCACTCTCACTAAGGTCAGGTAAAATATCCTTGGACATCTGATGGTATCCCTTAATAACATAAAATACAAATCATTGTTAGGTACTCATATCCTATTGTAGTATGATGCCATAATCCATTGCGCCAAAGGATCCTTATCCTCACTATGGACATATGTCCCTATTTGTATTCAAGACTAAAAAGGATTGCGGGGATGTTAAAAATATTTGCACTTGCTTAGTAGAAACAGATGATAAGATCAATCAAATTAAATATTATAGTTGGGATTCCTGTTTGCAACTGCACCCCAATGTTTGATAGAACATAAAGAATTCCCTTATACTATATATTATAAAAGAATTCCTTTAAAGTCTCAGCCATGGAAACACCTAGTTGCACTTAACAATCCTCCTGGAAACCTATTAGAGATACAAGATGTTAGTAAACCGTCAGTAGAGAATATTTTAAATTGTCTGGGACTTTTTAACCCTGCACACGCCAGCCATATCTCTGTGCTACTGGCCAATTTGAAAACTGAGACTTCTTATGATGGGACCCAACACACCAATATCATATGCGCAGCTACTACTCATCAACAAGGTTAATAATGTCTAAAATTTAAGAGCCTCCATGAGTTATCAAAAAACTCAATTGTAGCACTGGCTGCAAAATTAGTTGGGAAAGATTTTTCTCCAAAACAAAGAAAAAAGATCAACGTGCTATTAAAGTAATATGCCAATTTGTTCTTCACCTCCATGTATGACTTTAGCAAGATGAAATGGATCATACATAATGTAGAAACAGAAAATTCTCCCCCTATATGAGCACGGCATTATTGAAAGAGCATAATAGAGGAAGCTCAAACTGCTATGGAGCTCAAGGAAAAATTATAGTTAAGACAGCTGGTAGCATCCCAAAGCTTATTGACATTACCCTCCTACTTGTTTCCATGAAATATGAAAGTCACTAAGCTATATTGGATTAATGAAAGCTTAATTAGTTAAATAAGAAGTTCAGATATCAATTGTCATATATTAGTGACTCACCACACCTTCTAGATGGAGCTCAGTAGCTTTTGGCAATGGATCTTGCAAGTGGGTATTGGTAGATCAAACTCACCCCTGAGGATTGAGCCAAATGCACACTTTTCACTAAAATTTGACTCTTTGAATTGATGAAAAATTCCACAAGGGCTATGTAATGCCATGGACACCTTTCAATGGGCTAGGGCTGTACTTCTGGGTGATCTAAATTATTGTGTGTACTAGTTTACCATGATGACATCATGGTATTCTCTAAGACCTTCAATGGATATCTAGAGCATCTCCTTAAAATCTTTAACTAGTTGAGGCATGCTTCCCTTTATCATGCCTTCTAATTTCTTGTTTTCCAATTCAAGATAGAGCATCTTAGGCATAAAGTCATCAAGCCAAAGATTCACCACTTTCAGATAAGGTTGTTGCAATCAAGAAGATGACTCCCCCAAAATCATAGTTTCAGACTTCTGAATGTTTGTTCTTCCAAGAAGAATATTAAGCATATAATATCGTGAATTGATTAGATAAGCATACATTATGGGGGAATCAAATGAACTAACTCTGAACTTTACTCTAACACTAACCTAGTCTAGTTTTGGCACTTAAAGACGTAAAACCCCTTTTTTAAACATGAAAAGGGCTTCAATTTTAAAAATAAATTTCTGGACAAATAAAAGATAGAATTGAGTCAAAGCTAATGAAATAAAATCACCAAATGCATCATTTGGCTTTCAGACTTAATTATACCATTAAATATTGTAGATCTCACTCATTTTTTGATTATCCAAAGATTGTTAAGTTAGTAAATAATGAAACTACTCTATGGGTATCCAATTGTTAAACCTGCTAGATCTAAAGTCAACCTCTAAATCTAAATGCAATAAGCTAGAACAGTAATGTGTCAGTTGAAATAAAAATTCAGATTGGAATTGAGCAATTTTGAAATTTGAAACATACCACTGTATATAGCGGATTAACACAGTAATCAATATATCCATTAGCAATAGTCTTAAAAATGAATGGATCAGAGTCTTGTGATTCTATCAAATCAACATGACATCAGAAGAAATTTGGAGCTCATCTGTCTCCATGCTTACTTCCTCCTAACCACTTTAGATTAAAAATCTTTTACAATTGAAATATTGTTATCAAGTTAATTATCTTGGGATGAATTCTATAATGTTTTTTTCTAAAGGGTTATATAAACCCCAATTTATTATTAGATGAATTACGGATGTTTATTTCTATTTTTCTATCTGCTAGTTCTCTTTGTAGATTACTTTCTAATACCTTTTTAAATAGTTGCCAAGCTATACAACTTTTGCAGCTATCATTATTAAGGAAATTCTGAGGTAAGAATCTGCAAGCAGCACTCTTACAGGATTGCTACATTTAGTGTTCACTACAGGGGCTCCTGTACACCACAATTCTATTGCTATCATCAATTAAATAAAAAACACCCATTATAGAGCTACTAAATGGGTTGATAACGGGAATGGAAAAGACAATTATAAAAATGGACTATGCTCCTTCTCTCACTTAAAGGCAATCAATTCAGACACGTTTTGATACCAGAATCCCACTGGATCACATGGTTTCCTGCTGAAGTTATCAGCCACCTAACCCATAGTACATTTTACACTGGGGACATTGCATTCCGCAAGAAAAGTTCTTTTTGTAGGTCTTTTGTGAATCTCTATAAAACCAGAACTCTCTCAGATACCTACAGTTAATTCGCTATTCTAGTAACATACGTCCAAAAATTCAACACGTAATGTTCCATGATAAACATTTATTAAGGTGCATTATGAAGAGCTCTGGCTTCACATAGCTACTCAAGAAGCCCTGAGACGCGCATATGATAATATTTATTAATTAGCGTCAAAACATATAGGAGACGTATGACCTGCAATAAGAGAACAAAAAATTATCATCTAAATTCAGGATCAAAATACTACAATTGATTCTGGTGCTGTTAAGTATTTGGTAGAAACTATGAAGGTTTTCTGTAAAGAGATGGAAGGATCCATACCTAGACACATCTTCTTCTTGAGAGTTTGTTAAAGAACTTACCAAAAGTGAAGGCAAAACTCTTTTTGAACTCTTTTAACAAGCTTCTACTAATCAATGAGATGATTAACAGCGAATTTACGATCTTGAGCAACAATTTTCTCAGGCTTTATCTCGATTTAGAGATATAAAGTCTCTGTTTTCCCCAAAAAAACTTGCGGGTTTTTTCCACCTAGATACTAAAGTTGACTTAATGAAGAAAAAAGTAGAAGCTAAAGGCCTCACGCAAAAATTCCATATACCTAACTTGTTGTTTTTTGAGTTTGAGAAAAAGAATTAAGTGTCAAGAACAGTATTAAAGGGTTTATGTTGAAGGATATTTACAAATTTTTAGCCCAAACTGAAACCTACTGTGATCAGGGTAAGACTGATGTTCAAGATCATATATTTTAGCTGCTTGAATATTCTAACTATAAAGAATAAAATTTTTTTCAAGAATATCAGAGAAGTGGAAACCAAAAACTATATTTTGATCAAAACTAATCTAAACTTCGCTTAAAGATTAAAGAGTTTGAACGTTGTGTAGAATGCCTTGAGACTAGCAAATTTTCTCTTGAAACAAGAATTACTCTTGTGATTCCACTACACAATTGTTTTCTGAAGCAATAAAAAAAACTTTTATAGAGCCTATACAAGAACAGTTTAACCGGCTTGTTAAACACTTTCCTAATTGGATATATTTCTTGAGATCATTGTTCATAATACACCTGTCATCCATGCCATCACTGATGGTGTAACTATCCTTTTTAAGCCTACTTTAAAGGAAAAGTTCACACATGGTGAGTGTAACATCACCTCATTTTTTGTATTCTACAATTCAGACATGGAATTAGCAACTGATTATTAAAAATTTAAAAACATCCTATCTTGTTTAAGTTGAATGGTTCAAGAAGCTATGGTGTCACTAATGGATATTCTCAATACCTAGGCCAAAGTTTAACCAATTTTTTATTGATGAGATCTAATTTAAATAAAGCTTGAGCATGAAAAAAACCAGGACAATATGTGTATCAATATGCAAAATGAAGAATCTTTAGTTGCTTTTGCTATGTGATTCTATAATGAAGACCAGACCCTGTTTACTTCCAAGATGCTCACACTTAATGATGCTATTGCTGCTATTATGTGTGGTCTGGCTAAAAATCCTTCTTAGCTATGAATATCATCTCTGTGAAAGTTATCTCTGGAATGTTATGACGTAAAAGAGGCCTTCTGGATGTTGTTAATCTATACAAACCTGAGATTACCTGAGGAACTCATACTAAAACCTGACTCTTGACTGTTTAAGATCAAGAGCCAAAGCAAGTTAAGATAAAAAGCGCACTTACTGTAACAAGCTTAGACATCTTAAGAATAACCGTCATAAGATGAAGTCTGATTTGCAAAGATCAGAAAATGACATGTTGGCTTAAAGACAGGTACCATTATTGCCTGAAAATCTTTAGTGGATGACAAGCCCCCTTCAATTGCACACTTAACTTGTATTAAAAACACCTCTAAAAAGATTTTAGAGATGGTTACAAAGATGATGGTTACTATGTTTCTAGGATCTCCTTCCAAAATGAGGTTCTAGACCATTTAAATGCTGATATTGTTGATGATTCCCTGATACCAGAAAGTACCTACCTCAGATAAGTTGTAGAAGCCTGAAATCATATAAAATGGTATTGATGCCAACCAGTTTATTGCCTTAATGATATGACCAATTCAACATGTTTATAGTCCACTAATCATCAAGGAACAATACCCTGAGACGCTCAATTAGCTTAACGCCACGTTCCATACTAAATAAGCTCTTAGTATTCCTCACAGCTTTGGATGAGCAATCACAAAGACTGAAGTTGATATTCATATATCAAAGATTTGTCCATCCTCAATACAGCTCCTTGAACAATGTCATATCTTCTTATCTTATCAAGAAGATCAAGCTGGAGCCTGACCTGGAATATGTATAGTAATATTTAACAGCAAGTCAAAACAACACTCGTGCTATTGACACCTAATCCTCTCTTCTCATATGAATCAGTAAGCTTGTCTTATCAGTACCTACCAAGACCTTATATAACAACTACACCATTTTAATTTTATACTTATATGCTCAAAAACAATGGTATTTTCAATATGCAAGATGGATTTTCTCCCACATCATTTATAAAGTTCTTTAATCTTTTATAATAATTTACCAGCAAAAAAACTTTATTGCCTAGTTGTGTACACTGTTTCTTCCTTATATTTACATTATACCACATCAGGACAAGATAAAAAAGGTTGCCTGACCCTGTAGACTCTATAAATGGGATAACCTTCTATGTTATGGAAAAAAACAGAATATAATACAGTGAATAACGAGTGGTTGATACTGGATCACTCTGAAAATAACCAGCCATATTCTACTTTGTATAACAAGTATAGATTGAGTCAGCCCTAAGAACCTCAAGTCTTACCAGAAATACTTTTACAGGCTATCAACATCATGTAAAATTTCTTCTGTGAACTTTATCAGTAAAATCCTTTATAAAGAAACATCAAGAATTAGTAAAAGGTATTGATTAAAATCGTAAATATTGATAAAATTCATTATATTGATTCAATGATGGCATGGGATGACCTGCTAACAACTTGCTCACCTAAAATATTTGAGGCACGCTGACCAGGGGACAGAAGTTTCCAATCCAAAAGTAATAAAACCCTAAACAAACGGGCAATTAACAAAAAAATCAAAAAACCTCTAACCAGGGAGGAACCGGAGGACCACTAATCCACCATGGCAGAGGTATAGTGAGGGTCAGGCTTCTCAACGTCAGGCTCAGCAGCGACAGCAGAAGTGGCACGATTGAAGAGGCAGATATAAGCCAAGAGCATGGGCGTTGGGGCATCAGCATTGTGGGGGTCGAGGGCTGTAACAAAGTGATTAGTAGACACAATATCAATCTGGAGGAGAGCCTCAAAATATTCTAAGAATGATATTAATCTTAAATACAGGCAAATTGGGAGTAGAGTGAAATTGGCAATATTTTCTGGGTAATTATACTTATTATTAAAGTTTGCAAGGCTAGAAGTATATGAGGTATTAGTGTTGGTGGTGTAGGCCAACTTGGTGATTTCTTTCCGCGCTTCTTCAGGAAAATCAGGGGGGAAGTTAGACATATTTATCCCATTTGAGAATTCAAAGCAGATTTTGCCACTGCTTTAGGGAGAAGGAGAAATGAGGGAGGGTCCACCAAAGCTAAGGCAAACTTTGTGGTCATTTTGTAATGGATGGTTTGGGTTTAGGGGCTTAAAGGTTGAGCGGTAGAGGATTGTCAAAATAAGAAATTAAAAAATTCAGTCAAGTCACATCCATCTATGGCTCTTTCACCTGATTCACCCTTCTCATTCATGACAACATTACCTGGTTCTTCAACCTCATCCAATAGGACCCAAGGAGTTTGGTTAACATAAATAGGTGAGTGCAGAATAAGAGTGCGTGGTAGTTGGCAAATGGGGATTTGTGTGGGTGTGAACAGTGGTCCAAGCCTAAATCCAGTTGGTGAGTTGGAATACAGGTGGGTGATTGTGGTTGGAGGTTTGGGGCGAGCGGATTTCTAGTTTTGGACCATCAAGTGAGGGCTTTGGGGGGGAGTGGAACCTAAACACCACATTCAGATGCCGCTGTCAAGGTTCAGAAATAGTAATAGAAGGAGCGGCATGGGGGCAAGACTTTTTAAAGTGATCTAACCCAACACAGAGTGGCCAAATTTGTGATCAGTGTCAATTTGTGCCCAAAAGAAATGCTCTGGTGCTGCAGTAATGCAATCGTGTGGGGAAATATTTGTTGGGCGATGGTGGGGTGGTGTAAGATAATAGTGGCAGTGGAACGAGGGGCAGCAAGGCGCTCTTCCCCAGAGAAACTGTGAAGACAAAGTTGTTTTAAGTGCATTAAGCTAAAAGCCCCAACATCAATGCATCATACAAAATTTAGGGCGAAAGATATGATAGAAAGTTTGCAAATGACACCAACAGGGTGGTATCAGAAGTGAGACAAGTATGAGTATTAGAAATGGGGGTGTTTTTATAAATTAATGGAGTCATTGCTTCTGCAGCAACATCCTCCTCTGTTTGGTTTCCAATACTGAAATAGCCCTTAAAAGGGCAAAAATTGTTAAAGCCATCTAGTGCAAAGGCAGCGGTGGCCAGTTTAAAAAATTTCTTTATCAGCATATGGGAATAAACGCTATAGTCAACACAGAGACAAAATTGAATGGTGGAGCGAGGAAGGGCAAGATGATGGGTCAGGTCAGATGTATGCGCGCAAGGTGGAGTGCTAAGTCCTATGAAGGGACAGCTTGGCCAGAAGAGTGGGGTGTACTATTTTTGCCTGTCTTAATATGCTTCCCCAAAAGGGGAAAATGCTAGATGGTGGATCATCGTTGCCCCACATTTGGGCAGCAGGCGGAAGATCTGAGAAAATCAATTGTGAAATGGATGCGGCCAGGCGGTTTAGTTAACTTATATTTTTTAAAATTCTTTCAAAAGTGAGATTAAGTGAAAAGAAAAGCAAAGGACAAATAGCCTGTCAACAACTTACTCAGTATCATAATAAAAGTTCATATTTCAGAAAAGTTGCTCCTGAAGAGCTTGAAAAAGTTCATCCTTTTAAATTCTTATAGTGATATCTTTTCCAAATAAAACAACGACTATGATCACATGAAATATTGGAGGCACAAAATTGATGTGAGTGATTCTAGCCCTATTTGGTCCAAACCTTATCACAAATTGAAGGTTTAAGAGCAACAGATAAGTGCAGCGCTCAAACCAATTAAAAAACGCTGGTTTACTAGTACTTTCCCAAAGCCCTAGGTCATCCCCTTTCTGCTTATCAAGAAAAAGAATGCTGACCATCAATTTGTGATGGATTAATAGAAGAAATTAACCTCACTAAGAAGGACATATATTATATATCTTGTATCAATTACGCTTTTGCAAAAATCTCTAACTCAAAATTTTTCCACCTAGGATCTGGTTAGTAGGCAGTAGCAAATGGCCTCTTCCAAAAAGTTCAAAAAAGTGTTCACTCAAATGCAGTAGAGGCAGATATCAACCCACTAATATTCCTCAAGGTCTAAGCAATGTTCCCACATCCTTCCAACAAGTGATGTCTCACATATTACAAAACTTTAAGTTAAGTTGCGTAATTGTCTATCTTGATGATATCACAGTTTTGTTAGACATTTAACAAGCATCTTTATCACCATAAAAAAGCTTTCCAACAATTAAAAAACTCAAAGATTAAACTGAAACCCTTGAGATGTACTTTCTTTTAAAGTAAGTTAAAATTCTTTAGACTTATCAACTCTCAAGAATGAATATAGCCTTCACAAAATCTCTTTCTGCTAAGCATCACTTTTCGAAAATCAATTCAGCCTGAAATTTAGCTCCACTAAAGAGATTTACGAAAACTATTAGCAAATATGGCGGGAAACCCCGCAAAAGAACCCGCAGGCTATGCCAAACGAGCCAGCACCACCCCCAAACGAAGCAACCCTCGGTTACCCACCTCAGGGTCAACCAGAATCACCCACTCTCAAGTAGCAGCCATGAAAGCAGGCACCACCCCCCAACCTGGAGCTACTCCAACTAGCGCCAGTTCACCTGATCGCACTTCTGCAACCTGCACGCCTAACAGCTCTGTGTGCGCTGCCTCCCACCAACCCGCTGGGCCCCCTCCAACCAAGGAGGCCATCACCCACGCTGTTTTAATGGCGTCTGCTCAGTTGAATGCAACTCAGCCCATCCAGGCATTCACCTCCCCCATTGTGTCAGCTAACTCAGCCCCATCTATTATTGCTGACGCCGTGTTTCTGGCTCCCTCCATGAGGGGCGATACCCAGCTACCTGGCCCCCAAGTCCTCAGATGTAAGGTTGGATCAGCCGCACATTCTGGTTCACTAAGCACCAAATTGGGACAATCTACTCTTCCCAATGAGGATTCAAATGGTTCGGATTTTGAAACTTCACACCAGTTCCAATCTCACCCGTCCCATTTAAACCCCGTAATTGGCACTTCTCAAGTCGGCACTTTACTTTAATATTCTGAAAATGACCAAATCACCAATCAGCCAATGAGTTTTGCCCACGAAATCACAGCAAATACTCGGGCTGAACTTACCCAAATAGATTAGGATGGTGATGAAACATCGCCCTCCTCCCAATTGGCTGGAGTTAATTCCAATCTGGATGGAACTCCCCAATTTAGCGAGGCCCAACAATCACCTGGCCCCCAAACCCTCGGATGTAAGGTTGGATTAGCCGCACATTCTGGTTCACTAAGCACCAAATTGGGACAATCTACTCTTCCCAATGGGGATTTAAATGATTCAGATTTTGGAACTTCACACCAGTTCCAATCTCACCCGTCCCATTTAAACCCCATAATCGGCACTTCTCAAGTCAGCACTTTATCTCCATATGCTGAAAACGACCAATTCACCAATCAGCCAGTGAGTTTTGCCCACGAAATCACAGCAAATACTCGGGCTGAATTTACCCAAATAGATTGGGATGGTGATGAAACATCTCCCTCCTCCCAACTGGCTGGAGTTAATTCCAATCTGGATGGGCCTCCCCAATTTATCGAGGCCCAACAAACCGCCCCTCAATTTAATATGACGCCAGCAACTGCTGTAACATTCCAGCAACAAGGGAACTCTGCAAGGTTGTCCAAACCACCAGATCACACTCAACCCGCAATTGCAGCCCAAAGCAAACACAAACGTACCAAAGGAGCCACTGGGGCGTGGCAAAAACCTCTGGCACCAACGCTACCCAAAGCTGATCCCCGTGAAGTGGCGTTTATTGCTGATGTTAAGAAGAAATGGGCCGAAACTAGAGCGCAAAAAGCTCTACCTCGCTCAACCCTCTCCCACGCAATTCGCCTTTATTATGGGCATAACCCTGTTGAATTCTATACAGAGGATTACTTCTCAAAATTGCAGCGATTGCGGAGACATTCCCTATTAACACCACCATCCATGAATCAGTGGAGGGCCACTACATCGATGTGGGCTTCACTGAAGCTGCCCTTGCTGACCATGCTGCCACCCTCCAGGTCATTATTCCACGCGGATCTCTTCGCATCTCCCGCACACACTCTCACCTGGAGAAAATTTCATGGGTTACTTTTTCCAACCTACCAACGACTGTTAATCCTGAGTCTCTTAAACTGGCACTCCATCGTGGTTTAATGGAGTTTGGGTCTGTTCTTTCAGTGGACTTTAGCGTCCCCTCTTACTATGCTCCCACTCAAAGAGCTCGCACTGCTAGGGCGTCGTTCATCCCATCCCCCACTGTATCCCGCAACATTGAGGTTATTCCTCGTGTGGCGGTAGTTGGGGCATGCCCTGAGATCTTTTTTGTCGACCCTGATCAGGCGCGCCCCCGGTGTTCATGGTGTAACGCCCTTGGGCACTTGTATAGTGGCTGCACAGCTCGAAAACAAGCCCTCTTAGCCACCACCCAGGGGCCTAAACCAGGCCAAAAACGATCCCACGTGGCTGCAGCAGCAATTCCACAACCCACACAATGGGTTCCTTTTCAAGACCTGTACCCTGAGGCCTTACGCCTAGCAGTTGAAATAGCTAACCCCACTATTGGTATGGGATACCTTCGCGCTCATGCCCCCCTTCCAATGGGCACCCCCTCCAATCTCCCAGAGTCAACTCCCTCTCTCACCAAGCGCAAGGCATCTCCCACAGGGTGCCCCTCGTCAGCCACCCCCACTCAGGGCTCCGCGGCACCCCCACCAACCTCCACCAGCGATTTATCGCATCAACCCTCAGCTCCCAATGGAGCTATGCCCACCAGCATGGACTGGCAACCCGCGGCCTGCGGTAGAAGTGCCACCTCAAAGAGTCCTACCCCAACCCCACAATCCATTTCGCGCGGATCCTTTGCAGTGTTGGAGGAAGTGAATATGGACTCAGACTCATCAAATGGGGACACCGCGGAGGTCACCATTGAGCACCTTCAGGTCCTTACCCTGCAACGGAGCGGGGCAGCATCCTAGGCTGGCTTACTGGGTCCTTCGCCCCCCCCCCCCCTCCTTCCCCTCAGAACCCTCGACGCTCCTCATGGATTGCAGCTAATAGTTAAGCTAAAGGACTCAAAACTAGCCGCCTCACAGCATCAGGTTTAAGCGCTGGCAACCCCCCAGGACATGGAGGTGAACAGCTATGAGTCCCCATGGCAGCACCCTGGCCCTGCAATCCATCAACGCAAATGGGTTGCGGGACTTTAAGCGGAGAGCCCGCCTCCTCCGAAACTTCAGGTCAGCACAAATTGACATCGCTGCTGTCCATGAGCCCCATATCTTTCCCCACGAACAATCTGCATGGAATGAACAGTTTGGAGGCAACTCCTTCAGGACAAACCATGCCGCCCTTATTGTTTTGAATCCCCAGATTAAAACCCATTCTTTTTCACAATATCTAGGTGGCCGCCTCATACTGGCCAAACTCACCACTCCTGACTTCTCCTTCTTCGCTGCAAGCATCTACCTGCCTAATGCAGGTCAGGAGCAAAATCGGCTCTTGGAAGAGCTCCTCCAACTCAATCTCCCACGGAATACAGTCCTCTTAGGAGATTTCAACACAACCATAAGTCGCGTCCGTGACTCTTACCCCCTGCAGCAAAGGAACGCCCTGGATCAAGTCGCCTCCAGGATATCCTTCGCCTGAGTGGTTTTATAGATGCGCTTCCACCCTCCGCGTCTGGCCTAGGTTGCATGAATAGGATCCAGTATGATGGAGGAGCTTTCCAGTCAGCGTCACGCATAGATATGGCACTAATTGGCCCCCTGCTAACTGGCCGCGTCTCCTCTCCCATCTCTCGTGACAACCATCTGAGTGATCACAGGTCACTCACCGTTGTCCTCACCACCACACTTAGACCGTCGCGTAGGTTCTGGCCTAGGGTTGCCCCAGCTCTTCTCAACAACCCCTTCACTAAGGAGAAGCTGTCTATGACCATTCGGGAGACTCTCACCTCCCCCCCACCCCACCTGCTTGACCACAAGGCTAGATGGGCGGTGACCAAGGAGGGCATCACCCGCGTTGCTTACAACTGTGCCAAAGCCCAGATGACTGCAGCTCGCACCAGAGTCAAAAGGGCGGAAGCCAGAATCAGACACCTAGAGCGAAATTGCCAGCCTTCGCCCTCTCCCAGATGGTTGGAAGACTAGGAAGCGGCGCAGGAAGCACTCCTCTTGGAGCTCACACTGCAGGAAGAACGGGCAGCAAACTTCACAACATCTCGTTACTATGCTCAATGGGAACGCCCCACCCGCTTCTTCTTTCAGAAACAGAAAGCCCGGTCAACAGCGCAGGATATTACTGCACTGAAGATTGGCACTACAACCACTTCAGATAAGGAGGAAATCACGCAGGAACTACACCGCTTCTACTCCAGCCTCTTCCATGCCACCCAGGTGGACCCATCGGACATCCAAGACTTCCTGTGGCGGGCTCCGGAGCCGCCCATTGACCCACGGGCTGATGAGGCTCTACTGGCGCCTATTTCCATCCAGGAGGTGATGGAAATCCTTCTGAAATCCCCACGGCTTAAAGCCCCAGGCCCAGATGGAATACCCTTTGAGGTGTACCTTCTGGAACCTGCAGTGATAGCCAGAACCCTCCGCGACCTCTTCGCTGCACTCTTAGTGAATGGCAAGGTCGTCCCCGACTCCAGAGGCTCAATCACGACCCTCAATCACAAGAAGTCAGACCGTGAGAACCTTCCGAACTGGCGCCCCATAGCGTTGATCAACACAGACCACAAGCTCTTCACGAAGCTTCTGGCCTACCGCATCACCAAATGGGTGTCACCTCGCCTCTCTCCATCCCAGCACGGTTTTATTCCGGGGAGGTCGTTATGGGACAACTATAATGACCTTCACATGACTTTGACTGCTAACTCTCGTAAGGTGAATGGCTTTGTGGCTCTCCTGGATATGGAGAAAGCATATGATCGGGTATCCTGGAAGTATATTGATGCTTCCCTGGCTCGCTTCCATCTCCCACCCGCAGCTAGGCGCTGGATATCAGCGCTCTATGACCAGCTCCACACCAGAGTCCTGGCGCCAATGGGTTTTACAGTGGCAGTACCAGTTGGACAAGGTCTCTGGCAAGGGGACCCCCTGAGCCCTATCCTTTTTAACATCACCCTTGACCCCCTCTTGGCCTCCTTACAGGACAAGCTAACAGGGGTTTCTGGTCCCAGGTAAAGCCCCCACACGCACCATGGCATTTGCAGATGACATTGCCATTGCATTTGGCTGCCCTGGGGATGTTGCCCTCGCTGCTGTGACCATTGAGAGGTACACCAAGGCGTCCAACGCCATGGTCAACACCTCCAAGACAACAGTTGTACAGGTCGGCTCCCCCACCTTCCCCCACCATTTGGTATTGAACCTGAGCGCGGTACCTTCCGTCACCTGGGCGTTCTCACCAACCAACAAGGAGTTGCGCTAAAAGACAATGAGGACTTGCTCCTTGCAGCAGTTAACTCCAGGATTGCCAGCTGGAACTGGCGGCACATCACCCCCAGGGTCGAGCTCTGATGGCCAATGTGTTCCTCCTCTCCAAAGTCTGGTTCCTAGCGCACGTCTGCCCATTTACAGATGCCTTTTATAAGCGGCTCAATGTACTCCTCCGCTGTTGGATCTGGGGCTCAAACTATCCACCAATGGCCCTCTCAACCATTTCCCGACCCTGCAATGAAGGGGTCTAGGGCTTCTGGACACGCGATCCCACGCCACCACAATCTTCCTGAAGTTCCTAAGGCCGATTGTCTGCTGGGACGCGACCCCCATGCCCCAATGGGCGCCCGCCCTCCGCCAGTCAGTGTCAGCAGCTCTGGATTTTCCTAGAGCATCTCTGACCTCACTAGGGAGTGGCTCACAAACCACCCAGGCCATCGCCTAAAACCATCCTCATCCCCCTACTGGAACCAGGCTCTCCTTGCCCTGAAACGAGTAGGCGCGCGGATCCACCATGCCTTCCCATACAGAAGGTAAGGCCCTGGCCTCAGCCCCCGTCGCCATGCAATTGTGCACAATGGACAAGTTGTCACAACTCGCCTCAACCCCCAAGATCGTCCTCCCATCCGCCCAAGACTCCTTGAGCTCCTCCCTCCCTCTGTGAGATTTGACCTTAAGGAATTGTGGAAGGACGTCTATCACCCCATCCTGTCAGCAAAGGTGTCCAACACCTTATGGAGGGTGCTCCACTGTTCATACAGGACAGGGGACCGGACTGGCCCTACCTTCCAGCACCGAAGCTGCCCCCGCTGTGTGGAGCCTATTGACTCCCATATCCATCGTTTTTTCACCTGTCCAGGTGTCGCCACATTTTGGCCAAAGGCCCGCGCGCTCCTCCATGCTCAGCCCTGGTCTGGACACCCTGTGCAAGACCTCATGTTTGAGCAGTCATTGCCTGGTTGCCACCGACCCCTCCGTGTCCTCGCCTATGCCACAGCCATCTGGACCATCCATAACTCCTTCCTTCGTGCTGCCTTTGACCAGCAGGTGTGGACCCTTCCACACATGATCTTTCACTTTCAGGTACACTTTGAGATGGCTTTAAGGTCTGCAAGATGTCGTTAACCCTCCCCCGCTCAGTTGTCACTGCAGCATGGCTCTGTCGCGCAAACCCCCTCCCTTTCTCGATGCCTCCTCCCTCCCCTTCCCTCGCCTCAGCTCTTAGGAGCCCAGGCGTAATTCAGTAACATCGATGATTCCCCCCTTGGGTTGGGACCATCTAGTACTAAAAACATATAGCCTTCACAAGATATGGTTTTAGCCATAAAGATGTCTAAACCACAAACCTTATGAGATATCCTGGTGTTTTTAGACAATATGGTATATTATCATCAGTTTTTACTGAAGTTTGCACAAATCACTGAGCCTCTTGTTCGGTTATAAATGTTAATACTACTTTTTTTAATTATACGAACAAAGATAACTTTTGAGACTCAAAAGAAGCGTCTAAAGTATTAACCTATCCTATGTCACCCAGATTATGGAACCCCTTTTTTCTCTTCACTAATGCACTAATTGAAATTTTTTGGTTACTCCACTTAGCTAGATATAACGGTGACAATTGCTGTTGGATTAATGTTGACTTGATTCTCTGTATTGGAAAACTGTTCCCTGGTTGCACGCAGGTGCCAATATAGTAGGATAGCAACAACATACTGAGCTTTTTTTAATGCCTGAATATTTGGCCTCACTTACAATATACAAATCTACAAATTAAATTATAAATACATATTTCCAATCAGACCTTGGGGGTGATAAATGATGTTTTATTAGAAGGTATTCCCTCAGTATTTGGGGTATTAGATTTATTATAGTCGGGGAGCATCATGGCTTTGAGTAGAGGGCTTACTGACCTACCAGAGCATATGATAATCTTTTCACCTCTAAAATGCTTTAACACAGATGTTTAGTCAACCATGAGTATGATAAACCCATGAGGTAAAGATCTAATATATCATTATCATTCTTTTTAAGGATAGGCTCATCACAGTCAATACTTACATGCTCTGGCTTTTTGGTTGGCGTGTAAAATTTCTTTTTTTAGTACTAGATGGTCAACCCAAGGGGTGGATTCATCGATGTTTATTGAATTACGCCTGGGCTCCTAAGAGCCTGAGGCGAGGAAGGGGAGAAAGGAGGCATCGAGAAAGGGAGAGGGGTTTGCGCGCCAGAGCCGTGCTGCAGTGACAACTGAGCGGGGGAGGGTTGGCGACATAGTACAGACCTTCAGGGCCATCTCAAAGTGTACCCAAAAGTGGGTGATCATGTGTGGAAGGGTCCACACCTGCTGGTCAAAGGCAGCACGAAGGAAGTAGTTATGGATGGTCCAGATGGCTGTGGCATAGGCGAGGACACAGAGGGGTCGGTGGCAACCAGGCAATGTCTGCTCAAACATGAGGTCTTGCACAGGGTGTCCGTACCAGGGCTGAGCATGGAGGAGCGCGCGGCCTTTGGCCAAAATGCGGCGACACCTGGACAGGTGAAAAAACGATGGAGGTGGTAGTCAATAGGCTCCACACAGCGGGGGCAGCTTCGGTGCTGGAAGGTAGGGCCAGTCCAGTCCCCTGTCCTGTATGAACAGTGGAGCACCCTCCATAAGGTGTTGGACACCTTTGCTGACAGGATGGGGTGATAGACGTCCTTCCACAATTTTTTAAGGTCAAATCTCACAGAGGGAGGGAGGAGCTCAAGGAGTTTTGGGCGGATGGGAGGACGATCTTGGGGGTTGAGGCGAGTTGTGACAACTTGTCCATTGTGCACAATTGCATGGCGACGGGGCTGAGGCCAGGGCCTTCCCTTCTGTATGGGAAGGCATGGTGGATCCGCGCGCCTACTCGTTTCAGGGCAAGGAGAGCCTGGTTCCAGTAGGGGGATGAGGATGGTTTTAGGCGATGGCCTGGGTGGTTTGTGAGCCACTCCCCTAATGAGGTCAGAGATGCTCTAGGAAGACCCAGAGCTGCTGACACTGACTGGCGGAGGGCGGGCGCCCATTGGGGCATGGGGGTCGCGTCCCAGCAGACAATTGGCCTTAGGAACTTCAGGAAGATTGTGGTGGCGTGGGATCGCGTGTCCAGAAGCCCTAGGCCCCTTCATTGCAGGGTCGGGCAATGGTTGAGAGGGCCATTGGTGGATGGTTTGAACCCCAGATCCAACAGCGGAGGAGTACATTGAGCCGCGTATAAAAGGCATCTGTAAATGGGCAGACGTGCGCTAGGAACCAGACTTTGGAGAGGAGGAACACATTGGCCATCAGAGCTCGACCCCGGGGGTGATGTGCCGCCAGTTCCAGCTGGCAATCCTGGAGTTAACTGCTGCAAGTAGCAAGTCCTCATTGTCTTTTAGCGCAACTCCTTGTTGGTTGGTGAGAACGCCCAGGTGACGGAAGGTACCGCGCTCAGGTTCAATACCAAATGGTGGGGGGAAGGTGGGGGAGCCGACCTGTACAACTGTTGTCTTGGAGGTGTTGACCATGGCGTTGGACGCCTTGGTGTACCTCTCAATGGTCACAGCAGCGAGGGCAACATCCCCAGGGCAGCCAAATGCAATGGCAATGTCATCTGCAAATGCCATGGTGCGTGTGGGGGCTTTACCTGGGACCATAAACTCCTGTTAGCTTGTCCTGTAAGGAGGCCAAGAGGGGGTCAAGGGTGATGTTAAAAAGGATAGGGCTCAGGGGGTCCCCTTGCCAGAGACCTTGTCCAACTGGTACTGCCACTGTAAAACCCATTGGCGCCAGGACTCTGGTGTGGAGATGGTCATAGAGCGCTGATATCCTGCGCCTAGCTGCGGGTGGGAGATGGAAGCGAGCCAGGGAAGCATCAATATACTTCCAGGCTACCCGATCATATGCTTTCTCCATATCCAGGAGTGCCACAAAGCCATTCACCTTATGAGAGTTAGCAGTCAAGTCATGTGAAGGTCATTATAGTTGTCCCATAACGACCTCCCCGGAATAAAACCGTGCTGGGATGGGGAGAGGCGAGGTGACACCCATTTGGTGATGCGGTTGGCCAGAAGCTTCGTGAAGAGCTTGTGGTCTGTGTTGATCAACGCTATGGGGCACCAGCTCGCCAGGTTCTCACGGTCTGACTTCTTGTGAATGAGGGTCGTGATTGAGCCTCTGGAGTCGGGGAGGACCTCGCCATTCACCAATAGTGCAGCGAAGAGGTCGCGGAAGGTTCTGGCTATCACTGCAGGTTCCAGAAGGTACACCTCAAAGGGTATTCCATCTGGGCCTGGGGCTTTAAGCCGTGGGGATTTCAGAAGGGTTTCCATCACCTCCTGGATGGAAATAGGCGCCAGTAGAGCCTCATCAGCCCGTGGGTCAATGGGCGGCTCTGGAGCCCGCCATAGGGAGTCTTGGATGTCCGATGGGTCCACCTGGGTGGCATGGAAGAGGCTGGAGTAGAAGCGGTGTAGTTCCTGCGTGATTTCCTCTTTATCTGAAGTGGTTGTAGTGCCAATCTTCAGTGCAGTAATATCCTGCGCTGTTGACCGGGCTTTCTGTTTCTGAAAGAAGAAGCGGGTGGGGTGTTCCCATTGAGCATAGTAACGAGATGTTGTAAAGTTTGCTGCCCGTTCTTCCTGCAGTGTGAGCTCCAAGCGGAGTGCTTCCTGCACCGCTTCCCAGTCTTCCAACCATCTGGGAGAGGGCGAAGGCTGGCAATTTCGCTCTAGATGTCTGATTCTGGCTTCCTCCCTTTTGACTCTGGCGCGAGCTGCAGTCATCTGGGCTTTGGCACAGTTGTAAGCAACGCGGGTGATGCCCTCCTTGGTCACCGCCCATCTAGCCTTGTGGTCAAGCAGGTGGGGTGGGGGGAGTGAGAGTCTCCCGAATGGTCATAGACAGCTTCTCCTTAGTGAAGGGGTTGTTGAGAAGAGCTGGGGCAACCCTAGGCCAGAACCTACGCGACGGTCTAAGTGTGGTGCTGAGGACAACGGTGAGTGACCTGTGATCACTCAGATGGTTGTCACGAGAGATGGGAAAGTAGACGCGGCCAATTAGCAGTTAGCCAATCAGTGCCATATCTATGCGTGACGCTGACTGGAAAGCTCCTCCATCATACTGGATCCTATTCATGCAACCTAGGCCAGACGCGGAGGGTGGAAGCGCATCTATAAAACCACTCAGGCGAAGGATATCCTAGAGGCGACTTGATCCAGGGCGTTCCTTTGCTGCAGGGGGTAAGAGTCACGGACGCGACTTATGGTTGTGTTGAACTCTCCTAAGAGGACTGTATTCCGTGGGAGATTGAGTTGGAGGAGCTCTTCCAAGAGCCGATTTTTCTCCTGACCTGCATTAGGAGGTAGATGCTTGCAGCGAAGAAGGAGAAGTCAGAAGTGGTGAGTTTGGACAGTATGAGGCGGCCACCTAGATATTGTGAAAAAGAATGGGTTTTAACCCGGGGATTCAAAACAATAAGGGCGGCATGGTTTGTCCAGAAGGAGTTGCCTCCAAACTGTTTATTTCATGCAGATTGTTCGTGGGGAAGGATATGGGGCTCATGGACAGCAGCGATGTCAATTTGTGCTGACCTGAAGTTTTGGAGGAGGCGGGCTCTCCGCTTAAAGTCCCACAACCCATTTGCGTTGATGGATTGCAGGGCCAGGGTGCTGTCATGGGGACTCATAGCTTTTCCCTCCATGTCCTGGGGGTTGCCAGCGAATTAAACCTGATGCTGTGAGGCGGCTAGTTTTGAGTCCTTTAGCTTAACTATTAGCTGCAATCCATGAGGAGCGTCGAGGGTTCTGAGGGGAAGGAGAGTGTGGGGGGGCAGAGGACCCAGTAAGCCAGCCTAGGATGCTGCCCTCGCTCCGTAGCAGGGTAAGGACCTGAAGGTGCTCAATGGTAACCTCCGCGGTGTCCCCATTTGATGAGTCTGAGTCCATATTCACTTCCTCCAACACTGCAAAGGATCCGCGCGAAATGGACTGTGGGGTTGGGGTAGGACTCTTTGAGGTGGCACTTCTACCGCAGGCCGCGGGTTGCCAGTCCAAGCTGGTGGGCATAGCTCCATTGGGAGCTGAGGGTTGATGCGATAAATCGCTGGTGGAGGTTGGTGGGGGTGCCGCGGAGCCCTGAGTGGGGGTGGCTGACGAGGGGCACCCTGTGGGAGATGCCTTGCGCTTGGTGAGAGAGGGGAGTTGACTCTGGGAGATTGGAGGGGGTGCCCATTGGAAGGGGGGCATGAGCGCGAAGGTATCCCATACCAATAGTGGGGTTAGCTGTTTCAACTGCTAGGCATAAAGCCCCAGGGGACAGGTCTTGAACGGGAACCCATTGTGTGGGTTGTGGAATTGCTGCTGCAGCCACGTGGGATCGTTTTTGGCCTGGTTTAGGCCCCTGGGTGGTGGCTAAGAGGGCTTGTTTTCGAGCTGTGCAGCCACTATACAAGTGCCCAAGGGCGTTACACCATGAACACCGGGGGCGCGCCTGATCAGGGTCGACAAAAAAGATCTCAGGGCATGCCCCAACTACCGCCACACGAGAAATAACCTCAATGTTGCGGGATACAGTGGGGGATGGGATGAACGACGCCCTAGCAGTGCGAGCTCTTTGAGTGGGAGCATAGTAAGAGGGGACGCTAAAGTCCACTGAAAGAACAGACCCAAACTCCATTAAGCCACGATGGAGTGCCAGTTTAAGAGACTCAGGATTAACAGTCGTTGGTAAGTTGGAAAAAGTAACCCATGAAATTTTCTCCAGGTGAGAGTGTCTGCGGGAGATGCGAAGAGATCCGCGTGGAATAATGACCTGGAGGGTGGCAGCATGTTCAGCAAGGGCAGCTTCAGTGAAGCCCACATCGATGTAGTGGCCCTCCACTGATTCATGGATGGTGGTGTTAATTGGGAATGTCTCTGCAATCGCTGCAAAGTATGAGAAGTAATCCTCTGTATAGAATTCCTTAGGGTTATGCCCATATTGGAGGCGAATTGCGTGGGAGAGGGTTGAGCGAGGTAGAGCTTTTTGCGCTCTAGTTTCGGCCCATTTCTTCTTAACATCAGCAATAAACGCCACTTCACGGGGATCATCTTTGGGTAGCGTTGGTGCCAGAGGTTTTTGCCATGCCCCAGTGGCTCCTTTGGTACATTTGTGTTTACTTTGGGCTGCAATTGCGGGTTGAGTGTGATCTGGTGGTTTGGACAACCTTGCAGAGTTCCCTTGTTGCTGGAATGTTACAGCAGTTGCTGGCGTCATATTAAATTGAGGGGAGGTTTGTTGGGCCTCGCTAAATTGGGGAGGCCCATCCAGATTGGAATTAACTCCAGCCAATTGGGAGGAGGGAGATATTTCATCACCATCCCAATCTATTTGGGTAAATTCAGCCCGAGTATTTGCTGTGAATTCGTGGGCAAAACTCATTGGCTGATTGGTGATTTGGTCGTTTTCAGCATATTGAAGTAAAGTGCCGACTTGAGAAGTGCCAATTACGGGGCTTCAATGGGACGGGTGAGATTGGAACTGGTGTGAAGTTCCAAAATCCGAACCATTTGAATCCTCATTGGGAAGAGTAGATTGTCCCAATTTGGTGCTTGTGAACCAGAATGTGCGGCTAATCCAACCTTACATCTGAGGATTTGGGGGCCAGGTAGCTGGGTATCGCCCCTCATGGAGGGAGCCAGAAACACGGCGTCAGCAATAATAGATGTGGCTGAATTAGCTGACACAATGGGGGAGGTGAATGCCTGGATGGGCTGAGTTGCATTCTACTGAGCAGACGCCATTAAAACAGCGTGGGTGATGGCCTCCTTGGTTGGAGGGGGCCCAGCGGGTTAGTGGGAGGCAGCGCACACAGAGCTGTTAGGCGTGCAGGTTGCAGAAGTGCGATCAGGTGAACTGGCGCTAGTTGGAGTAGCTCCAGGTTGGGGGGTGGTGCCTGCTTTCATGGCTGCTGCTTGAGAGCGGGTGATTCTGGTTGACCCTGAGGTGGGTAACCGAGGGTTGCTTCGTTTGGGGGTAGTGCTGGCTCGTTTGGCATAGCCTGCATGTTCTTTTGCGGGGTTTCCCGCCATATTTGCTAATAGTTTTCGTAAATCTCTTTAGTGGAGCTAAATTTCAGGCTGAATTAATTTTCGAAAAGAGATGCTTAGCAGAAAGAGATCGGCGTGTAAAATTTCTTCACCCTTTGAAACCCCCCAAAAACAGTTAAAAGGGGGTGGTTTTTCCATATAAAAAGTACTTAATGGAGCTAGTGCTTAGAGACCCTCCAACTCTGGTTGTTATTCCACCAAGGGTCACAAGTGATAAGGGCAAATTGATCTGGCCATTTAGGCCAAAGGCAGGCAGTAAAACAATTAATCTGGGTTAGATCATTCCTCTGAGAAAGAGGCGGCTCAATATCATTAAAATTAGAATTTAACCACCCTAAACATTCATCTTAATTGATTAAGATGGCGATTGTCTGACATTACCCCCTTCAAGAATGTTGGGGGAAAATAGGGCAGTAAGAAGCGTTTATGTACTCTTTTTATAATAATTCCTGTAGGTAGAGAATTAATAGAATACTCATTGTCTCTCTTGTAGATGTTGACAAAGGGCCCCTCCAATATTGACCTTAACTTGCCGCTTCTAGGAGTGATGCGGATATAGTAATACAAGACCATCTCTGACAATTGGAAGAAAGGTAGAGGTGCCCAGAGCCCGTTGGCAGCTTTTCCTAATTTGGCAATGGAATTATCTAAGTTAGTCATAGCCTCAGATTGGAGCAAAATGATGCGCTGAGCCAATCTTCTCATGGTTTTGTCAGGATCGTCAACCCTGGTAGAAAATACATCCTTAGCTAAAAGAGAGGGTACATCAGGCTCTCAACCATACAAGACATGGAAAGGGGTATTTTCCGGATCCATGCTAGCTAATCTGGTAGGCCATAAGGGCACTAGGCAGGTATCAATCCTATTTCAATGGGTCTGAAGTTGTCATTTTCCATAGGGCAGAGACCAAAGTTTCATTTGCTCTCTCAACAGTTTTATCAGCAGAAGGATTATAAGGTGCTAAAAAGATTTGTTGAGCTCTCATGGAGGTAGAGGATCTTGACCACTCTGGAGGTGAAATTCTTCCCAAAGTCACATAGTAGCACCTTGGGCAGCCATGGCGAGTGAAAATGTTTTGGTGCAGAAAAATTGCAATGTCTTCCATTTAAGTTAGGAGAGGCATGGCTTCAATCCACTTAGTAAATTGATCAATTCCTAATAGGATATTTCTATTCCCCTCCAAAAGTCTGTGGGTGGGGACCTACCAAATATAGGCTTATGGTGTGGAATGGTTGTTGACGGTTAGTAGGTTAATATTGGTGTTTAGTCTTGAAACTGGATTGCTTTTTATTAGTTAGGCAGGCGTCCAGGACTATATAATTAGTTTCCTTGATTCCCTCCCAGTATTAATGATCTCAAATCCACACATATGTTTTCTTCACTCCGCCATGACCTAAGGTAGAGTGAGCCTCCAGGACAGCAGGCACGAGTTCTGAGGGTCGGAGATAGGGCAACACTTTACCTCATATATTTATACAACTTCCCGCTCTCCACCTTGGAGTTGCGGGAGAGCTGGGTTAGCATTTTTGTACAGGATCTTCCTCATCCTCCCAGTCATCAAGGGTCATTAAGAGGTCATACAACCTCTTGGTTTCATTATTATACTAACAAAGGACAGTCAACTGAGTAAGCCCATCAACATTCATATGGTGGGTTTCAGCGCAATGTTCAATCTGCATGCCATAAAGCTTGAGCTTAAAGCCAAACGCGCTAAACGTCTGATATGATCCTTCATGTTTTGTAAACATTTCAAGGAAGTGTGGTCATTAACCACCGTGAAGTTAGTTTTATACTGAAAAGGGCGATAGTGTTTCACAGCTAGTAAAACGGTAAGGCACTCCTTTTAAGCAATATTATATGTGCGTTCAGCTTTTAACAGCATCTTGCTAAAGTATGATATGTGATGATATACACCGTTTTCATCTATTAAGCTAAGATGGCCCCAACGGCATAATCCGAGGCTTCAATAAACAAGAAAGGTTTACCATAGTCTGGGTGCTGCAGGATTGGATGTTCATTTAGCAATTGCTTCAGAGTTTTAAAAGCGACCTTATGTTCAGCACTTTAATGGATAGGAGTGTTCTTAATCAATAGGCGGAGAAGGGTCTCGCTGAGTAGTGCGAACTTGGATGAATTTATGGTACCCAATCATTTCCAGAAACATTGTATATCTCTTAGGTTTTTATGTGGGGGCATTTTTGATTTCGCTTAAATCTTATCTTGTAAGGGTTGGATTTCTTCATTAGAGTTAGCATGGCAAAGGAAATCTAATTTTTTCTGGAAAAATTGCATTTAGATTTCTTTCCCATAATGGAAACATTAATTACTATGCTTTAGATTAAACAGCAATTTTTGATAATCACACAGGAGAGATGGGTGTCTATAACAAATCCCAATAAAACTGGGCGAAAGCCATAACAGGCAATGGACAAAACAGCGCGGAAAAGCAAGAAAAGCCCTGGAGGGGGACTGGGAAACATGGCCGCCAAAAAACCACAATCTGAGGCACCGCCCAGGTTCTGTGGAGTTCACCATGAAACATAACCAATACATGAAAAAACATTATAACCAACCCCTATTAAAGGTAGATCATGGGCTCCGACTCTATCTAGAGGTTGAGTCTCCAACTCTGTGGGAGAAAGTGAGCGAGGCTCAGCCCTCCCTCTTCCCCTGCACAGTGTATGTTACCACCAATATGATCACATGCGGCTGGGTCAATTTGGGCTTTGAGACCAGAGAAGATGCAGACACCGCCACAAAAGTATGCATTGAAGTTGCCCTCCCCAAAGACAAATTGAATTGTGTGCACCATGTGCACCAGAGAGAACAAAGCGACCACTTTATTCATCTCCTTTGACTCGTTTACTACCATCCTTCCCTTCAAGCAAATTGAGGAGGAGCTCCAAGCTGGACTTACCAGCTACAGAGAAATTAAACAACTCAGATTACCGCGGTTTTACCTGATGCTGAACCTGTGCACAAGAAAGGAGATCTATATGATCCACTGACTCCCTGAGGTATCCGCAGACCGCACAAAAATCCCTTACACAGCGGAGTTTCACCTCCCAGTAGGAAGGTGTCAAAGCCATTCCATGTCACACTGGACCGCGCATCACCTATCTGCAACCAATGCACTGCATTGGAGCACAAGGAACATGAATGCCTCGTGAAGGAGGGCATCATAGCCCCAGACTTCTATGATGACACCATGGATGAAGATGGCGTAGAATTTGGCAAGATTACTGACGTCAATTACGCCTTCCAAGGAAGAGAGGATGGTCATTAACTCCTCATAGACCCAGTAACATCCAAAGCACGCAAAATGGTGCAGAAGGCCTGCAAGCAGGAAGCAGCCAAGGCTGCATCACTCACAGGCTCTGCCATTGACCCCAGAAAAATTTAGAAATACATTGAGTTAATCAGCCGAGCCAACCAATCAGAACAAAGGCCCAAGCTGAGGAGGACATGGAGGAAATTATCACAGGCACCCAATCAGAGCAGTACACTCAAAATGAAATTTTTTTAACAATGCGACTGAATTTACAAAATGTTATCAATTGAGAGAACCTAGCAAAAAAAATCAGCTCAACTAGGGCGAAAAAGCGGGACAGAATTCTCCAAATTCGCCCCAAAACCACAGAAAAAATATCAGCGCAACACGCCTGCCCGCCATGAGTTATGAGCGGAAAATCTTCTTCAAATCCTAAAAACTGCAATATCTGTGAGAAATCAACACAGGGTATGGGATAAGATGTTGCCACAGAATACTGGTCCAGAAACATGAAGCAGGGCTAGCAAAAGGGCGTTGGTTATGGGCCAGGAAGCCCTCCCAACCGCTCCTGAGGCGTCACGGGCACCTCAGTGACAATAGGGACGCTAAACAACGTGGGAGTCAGGGCTCATGCGTCCCAAGCCAAAAGGCTAGACTTCCTGAAAAACCCCCCTGTAGATATTTTGACCATTTAAGAAACCCATTATCTACGGGGGAAGAGGGATCTGGTCAGCCAGGGTCTCACCATCCCTATCAGAATGGATGAGACACTGTAGAGTGGCTTTCCAAAATAACAAAAAAACTAAAAATCACAAACTACTCCTCATATTTGCACCTTTGCATCCTGGTTGCAACAGTTGTAAACAAAGAGGACACAATTTTGATATCATGCATCTATGCACCATGCATCACATCTGAGAGGAAACAATTCCTCAAAAACACTCCCAACACTCACCCTCCCACCAGATACCATTCTACTGGGTGTCTTCAACTTCTGGGATAACACCAACACAGACTGATGGCTTAACCCCATGGGATACCCACCAGGGCACATTGAGTTCCATGCAATGAAGGCATCCCTTGGCCTACATGATACCCTCCTCACAGGTCACCACTCCTTCCCCACATGACCTGCCCCAACATACGTGAGGGAACACTCACCTCATTGAGCTGCATCAAATACATCCTCTTACCAAACACCCACCATTTGAACATCTCCAACTTCATGACAAAAAAGATCAATTTTTCTGACCACTGACTAGTTTTGGTGCAGCTCTCACCATCCTGAACTCCCTCACAGGCGTCAACCTGGAGGAAGCTACACCCAGAAAACATAAAATTTCCTGAAATATCTGACTGGGTCAAACATGAGGCCATGAAATTAGAATTTACAACCCCATTCATATTGGATCCCATCAAAACCTGGGCAAATTTTAAAACCAAACTAATAAATAAAACTCATCACCTCGCCTCACGTAAGTACACCGCTGACACAGCCACTATCATGCATACCTCGAAAGAACTGGACCACCTTGATTTCAACACCCCAAAGTCCAGCTACAGCCCCAACTGGGGGTACAAATGGGCGGAAATATCCGCCCACCTAAACGCCCTCATTTTTGAAAACCAGCACAGGATCAAAGTATTGAGAAAAGGCAAGTTCATAATAGAAGGGGAAACCTGCTTAATGTACTTCTTCTGCCAATTCCACTCCCACTGCAACCAGCCCACATGCACACAGGTCCACAAAGATGATGGCACTGTGGCAACTGACCCAGCAAGGTCAAGAAGGATGTACACCGCTATTACACCAAACTATATTGTGACACCCCAACTGACCTACAAAAAAGTTATAAAATTTATATACACTGCCAGAATACAAAGTGCACTGCCAGACTTCAACATCCTGATCTTAATAACGCAGGAGGAGCTCTGGGACACAGTTCATGGTGCACCACGTAGGAAATGCCCAGGGTCTGATGGGATACCCTACAAATTTTACAAAAGATATTTCAAGCAAATCGTTCCCTTCCTCTTAACATCAATGAACCAGTGCCTTCTGGAGACACGCCTCCTGCCTGGTGGCCAGGACTCCTATGTCATAACCTTGTTTAAAAAGGGTGACAAACTGGACATGGCCAACTGGCGCCTAATTCCACTCTATAACACTGATACAAAACTACTCACAAAATTTTTTCGACCAGATCAGGCACAATAGCCTCCAAAATCCTGCACCCAATCAGTTTGGGTTCATATCAGGGCATTCAATCTGGACCAATATACACTTTGTCGCCAACGTATGTCATTTCAAAGAAACTGGAGCCCCGGTATTCCTAGACCAGGAGAAGGCATATGACCGTCTTAGCTGGCCGTACCTGAAGGAATGCCTGAGCGCCTTCAAACTCCCTCCCAGATTCATAAACTGGGCGATGCACCTCAAAGAATCTGTATCCACGACTGTATGCAGCCCTGGAATTCTAAATAACAAGATCACACCACGCAGAGGGCTCAAACAAAGGAACACCCTCATCCTGCTGCTGTATAACTTCATCTTTGATCTACCCCTTCACATTGCTGACTCACGCCTCATGGGCATAACTGCACAA
>JAKSZP010016241.1:0-70757 GCA_022478985.1 Massospora cicadina | reverse complement strand
TTTTTTGTTCGCTTCTTCCACAGTTTCAAACCCAGGATCTACCCAACCTCTGCGGATAGTATGGGTTGTTAAGTACACTGCATGCGGATAAAATTTATGTTGGGATTCGCCAAACTTTTCCCATATTGTTGGTGTTTCTACGCCTAGGAAAACTCATAATCCATGTTCCACCAATGACAGTGGTTGCAATTGGGACACTTCCAAATAGCTGCAGTATTTTACCAAAAAATAATGAAACCCGCGGGGGGCGCCACCTCAGGTTTTTTATTTTTGCCGAGATTTTTGTTTGTACCTGTGCGCTTGGTACCTTTGGGCGGTGCAGGTCTGGGTCCGCTCCCTTTACCACATTCTCCCAGCTCTTTACTTTATTATTTATACTTATCTCCACTGATGTTGATTATCAAATTGTGCTGTTTGAATCAAATTATATTATTAAAAAGTGATAGTAATTGGAAAGAAAAAGTTGGGCTGATCAATTTACTCATGATGATATTAATCCCAGGATCCAGTTTCCCCCTGTCAGGGCATATGACCCGCTGTCATACACAGGATTCTTGGTCCAGCATCCTCAATTTCCTGATTTTCTCCTCATCCTCAACAGAAGACTCTTGCCATCAATGTTCATTTTGCGGCCTAATTAAAAATGCTCATTTATGTTCACCCTTGTTATTTTTTTCTCATAACCTCTTGGCTTATATCATTCTTAATTTTTCTCTGGAGAGCTTATCCCATTAATTTTGAGATTAATTTCTCCAAAATTGGAGCTTAATTGATTTCAGAGTGCATAATGTCAACTATCATATAAGTCCAACATCCCCCCTCTCATCCAGCTTATATGTCAAATTCTGAATCATGGTACCAACAGCTGCTCAAAAGTTTGTCTGATAAAGATCTTCAGCTCTTCCAGAAGATGAGTTTATCTGCACAACGGAACCTTTTATATGGTCCTTCCAGGACTCATACTCCTAGTCAAGTACCAGTGGCTAGTCCTTCCTTGGATTTATTGGAAATGGTAACCAACCCCGCTGAAACCAGGTTATTGATTGGCTCAAATGACTCGCATCCAATCCTTCCTCTGTCATTGATTCCAGAGTTAGATTTTGAGACTCTCCTGGATTCAGCTCCTTTCACAGATATTCCTAATATAATCGTTGAAGCTCCTAAAGCAATGCCTTTTGCTCTCAATCATACATTTCTCACCAGATCAGACTTGCTTCCAAAGTTCCTCTTTCAAATTGGTCAATATTACAAGCCAGCTGTCTTGGCCACTGAACTCACCATCAGAAACAGTATACATTTCAAACTCCCCTATGCAGAATTAAGGGCTCAAGTTACTGAGGCTTTTTCCATAGCTCTGAATTCTAACCAATCTTGAAAACATTCTAAATCGGGATATCGCAGCCATGCTCTTTGTTTTGCCAGCCAAGTTCTTCAAAGTTGGGCCATGAAGCTTCCAGACTCTCCTGGTTTCTATCACTCTTTATGATTCAGCTTCTGAGAAGCTTATAGTCATCACTTGCAGGATGTCATTCACTCCTTGCATGACTATCTCATTTCTGGTGCATCCTATTAGTATCTTCCACTGATGGCTTTGATAGGGGGCATGATTCAGCAACCCCATCTAGTATCCCTTGTTCGTTACCAGCCCATATGTCCAGTGTTCTTGATGAAGCCCTTCAGCAAGATCTCAAGACCAGTCTTCTGGATCTAGTACCATATCAGGATTACTTGGGGTTATTTGTCAACTGTCTCTTCTTGTACTGTTGCTTCCATTTCCACTCTGGGGTATCACATTTGGCTTCTTCTGACATTTTTAATTCCCTTCCCCTAATTGCTTTCTCTCAGGAGTCTTCATCTGCTCAACGAACTTGGTTTTATGTAGGTCTAGCCCTCACTAGCATCTGATCTCACATGAATTCTGACAGGTTACTTACTCCTACTGTGATCCATCCTTCCTCCCCCAAGAAGCGACATAGGCAGAATCATCCCTGAATTGAGGATAATCAATACAAAATAAAAATTATAAAAACAATTCAGTTTTTCTATGCGGTTTTATAATATTTTTTCTAATATTTTTATCAATCTTTTATTTTTTTCCATGGGACTTGACCTTTTTTTGGTTCAGCGCTCCTTTTTTTATATTTTTTAATAAAAAATCTTAGGTATAATTAGACCTACCAGTTTTCTATGGTTCAGAGGTCTTACTATTTTAAGACTTAACCATCTAGATTGGTTCAGAGGTCCTTTTTTGGAATTAACCAAATCATTAGGTCATAACCAACTTAATGGTTCAGCGGTCCTTTGGAAACTCTTTTTTATTTTTTTTCCTCAATCCATTTCCTTAATTACTTAGCATGGACTTGATTTACTATCCTTTCATCCAAGAGGTTCTTGGTGGAGTATGCATCCATCACTGTCTTGGCAATAATCTTGAACGGAATGGCCACAATTCATCCAATTTGTTTCTTCTCCCAATACCATGCATATCACTATAGGCAACTCTTTCGCCTATTCAGTATTCTGATAAGGCCAGTCAAAACTTATCATCCATAATTTTTCTCAGGCCTCCATGCCCAACAACCTTATGAGTGGCTTGAACGATAGCTTCTCTTTCCAACAGCTTTAGGAACAGTAACCGCTTCCAATTAATCATCTTGAAAACTTGTCCATAAATGGTCTCTGTGTTTTCCATAGCTTTTCAAAGAGCACCTTAGATTTCTCAGGGCTCATTCCCAATTTCTACGTTGACCATTATGTGGAATAGCTCATCCGCCTGCAGGTATACCATCTGGACCATTGGTAACCATGTTAAGCCATCTGAATTCTGATAAGAAGCCCCTGCTCAGTGAACAATCTCATAATCATAATCCTGTAACTTCAATGCCCATTGGGCCAGTCATCCTTCTGGTTCTCTCAAATTGTGAAGCCAATGCAACAAGGAGTGGTACATCACCACTTTGAAGTGCGTTCCACGGATGTACACCCAAAACTGTTTTCTAGGTGTAAATGACCACAAGGTATCCATGCTCAGTTACAGTGTAGTTCCTCTCAGCAGCTGAGAGTGTCTGGCTCACATATGCCATAAAATGTTTGTCCCCAAATTCATCTACTTGGCTCAATATGGCGCTGATTGCCATCAAAAAAGCATTGGTTTGTATGATAAATTCTTAATCAAAATTTGGACATTTCAAAATTGGATAATCTATCAAGTACTGGTGTAACTCATCGGAGAATTTCTGTGCTTCTTCATTCCATAAAAATCCTTTCTTCCAATCCCTCAACAGATGTAATAAGGGCTTAGCAATTCTGGAAAAATCCAAATAAATCTTCTATAGTATCTGACCATTCCAAGGAACACTTGGATATCTCAGACACTCTTCAGCACAGCCAACTATTCTATGGCTTTGATCTTCTGATAAATTGATACCTTTGGCAACTCATGCTGACAATCTCATCTCATCATAGGTCCAAAAATAATGGACCATAAAAATTAATATTTAATATTTTAGATCTTTTATAATTTTTTGTATTTTTTTGCAATGGGACTTTTAACCTACAAAAAGGTCCAGAGGTCCTTCTTTTCCCCTTCATCCAAACTGGTTCCTAGGTATGCTCTGACCTACCAGTTATCATGGGTCAAAATCTTATCCTCTTAAGATTTATACATACATTTGGTTAAGTGGTCCTAATCTTGGACTCGACCAAAATCTCAGGACATAACCATTTAATGGTCCATAGGTCCTCTGAGAACATTGCACTTTATTTTCTCTTAGGTCCAATACTTCCAATTTTTTAGTATTGACCTTCTTCACTATATGACCAGCAGCACTGTTTCTTCATGTATAGGCTACGTTTGCCAACTTTGCCAATACTCTTAAATATTTTCATTTATTAGGCCTCCAATCCCGACTGGTTATTTGTCCAACAGGTCCTAATTTCATCTCATATATTCAGCAACTGATGCTAGAATCTTTGTATCTCATTAGTCAACAGTTCCGTTTGATTGTATAGATCGTTTTTCTCCTAAAAACGATTTTTTGCCCTCGTGGCCATCCAAAACGTTGGAAATAAATCCACTGGTGGATCTGGAAACGATCCCTTAATCACACAGATTGATCTGGCCTCGTTAGCTTCATCTAATTTCGTCTTAAATTATTGAACTCGTCCCCAGAAATTTCTGATCATTGAATTAAACATTATTGAGTCAAATGATTCTCTCCACTATCTTGAATCAATTGTTTCCTGTTTTACCCCATACTCTTCATTGTTATGGCAATCCAATACTCTTAATTGATTGCTTCCCGTTTCAATTTCACAAATGTCTCATCTAGTGTCCTATCTAACACCTCACTTCTCAGGACTATTTCAAGTGGACCCAATTTCAACCCAAGTTGGCCCTGCTGATCCTCTTCATCTCAGGTAGATGTCAGATGAAACAGGTTTTCTTGAAGCACTAGACAGTTCCATATCTAGGCTGCAAGTCCTTTTTCCAAAACTTGAGTATCCTCAGTTCGCTTCACTAAGAGCTCCACTTCTTAGCTGGTTGAACGCAAAAGAATGTGATCCAATTCACGTTCTGTCTTCATTAATGTTACTTTAGTAACTTATTGCCAGTATTAGAAACATCTTCATATGACATCACGTTCTAATTTCTTCTACTCAGCTACAAACCTGTAGTGAGTACCACTTTGTAAAATTTTAGGTTTTCTGATTATTCTCGGCCAATAACCCCTATGAATATAATACTTGAACAAATTTGGGTTTTGTGCAATTCTCTGCGTTGTATGATAGTAGTTGGTATAATTGTTGATAATAGTATGGAGACTATTATCCAAGTTGAATTGAAGTATTAGATTTTGGTCCAACGCTTGGCCAGTATTTCCTCTCAAAATACTTATGATGTACTGAATAAGGATTCATTCCCTCTTAATGCCTAACTCAATCTATGCTCAGATTCCTGTTTAAGGTTTCTCTGTGACACACAGTCAGCAATAATCCCCAGTTTGATTCAGCTTCTTCTCTGGATCCCCACTCAGATCCTTACTCTTTATCCTAAAGAGTCTCCCAATTATCATACACAGCAATTATATATCTGAGAAAGAATAGAGCTTGAAATGGATTCTGATAACATTTACTAAGCTAATACTCTAGTAAGAGTGATCTGGTAATTTATGATTTGATAAATTATGATATTTAATTAGTGAATTCTTTAGGGAATTTATAGTAGGGAATTCGGCGCCCAACTCTCAGTTGGCACCAACTCGATGAAATGGCAGCCATTGCCATTGAATTACCCATCCCCATCTCAGCAGCGATGGTCTTCCCCATCCTGGCTATGATTATGTCATTGGACATCCTTAAGACCTAAAACAGAAAGAGTCAGAAAATGTGTCCCTAACGTTTTCCTCTCGATCCAAAAAAGACCAACCATATATTTGGCAAGTGACCTGCTTAGGTAATGGGACTTGTTACCCATTAATGCAGGTTGCAAACCAACTGATTAATTTTCTAGTTACAGGCAACATCACTCGCCTCACAACTTAATCCTTAAATTCTCAATTAGTCAGCGATAAAACTGACTGATCCCAATTAGTACACCTGGTAGTTAATCAACTATCAGATGCCCCTATTTTGTCAGCAACTCTGCCTGACAAGATCTCAAGCAATCATGCGGATTGATCCCTGACAGATCTGACCAGGTGATTAACCTAAAATCCCCCAAACATAGTTACCCCAAAATCAGGAACACCCGATATCCTATTCACCTTGCATTAGGGAATTATCCCCTAGTGATCTCTGATAATCTAGCCCGCTGGGAAATGAGCAAAAATCCTAACAGAGCCTTTGTGCAATCAGAAATCTGGCCTATCCTGTGGTATTGAGGATGCGGTGGTGGCATTTTGTTCCAGTCCCAGGTTGTTCTGCCGCTTTATAAAATTACTTTTATTTCTCTTAAAGGGCCTCAGATGAGGTGGAAGATGGAGGTTGGGAGTGATGTTCCGAGTAGACTCAGAAATATGGTTGGAATGCAGAAGATAGAGTTACCAGCAAAATATAGCGACTTTGTGGGAGTATTTGGTCCTATTGGGAACTCGCTCTTTTCCCCTACTGGTCCTTTTGCATTTTCATTCTGGTTTAAGGAAGGGTTGGAGCTTTCCTAGGGATATCCTGTAAACCCTCTTAACCAATGAGCAAAAGGAGCATTGGAAAGCTATGTGAGATTAACGTTGGACAAAGGTTTGATTGAGCCTTCTAAGTCACCAGTTGTGTCTCCTGTACTACTGGTGCCAAAAGCGAGTGGAGAACTACACCCATGCATGGATTTCCGATGTCTGAACATGGTCACTGAGCCTAATCCATATCCAATACCTTTGTTGGAGGATAATCTCCCAATGGTTACCAGGTGCACCATTATTAAAAAGTTAGACCTCACAGATATGTTCAATCAGGTACTGATGAGACTGGAACATCAAAGTACATCACGTTTAAGTGTCTCTTGAGGGTGTATCAATATCGCATGATGCCATTTGGTCTTAGAAATGCCCCAGCAGTGTTTCAGCGGATGATTGATCATGTCCTTGGAGGGATGTTTGGTCGATGTTGTGCCACCTAAATGGATGATATCTTGGTATGTTTGCTATCCCGAGAGGATCATGTCCAAGATGTCTGGGAAGTTCTGGGGCAATTGGCTGGATGGGTCTGAGATTGAAACCTTCCAAATGTGAATTCAATCGAAGTTCAGTGACTTTCCTAGCAACGTGGTGTTCCAGAATAGATTAGGAGTAATTTTGGATAAACTGTGTGCAGTACGATCATGGAAGGCCCCTACTGATCAAATTGGGGTGCAGAGTTTTTGTGGGAACATTGAACTTCCTATGACGGTTTATGAGAAATCTATCCCAAATGGCATTACCTCTCATGCATCTAAAGCAGGATGTTCCGTTTTGTGTGGGGAAGAAAAGAGGAGCAGGCATTCAGATTGTTAAAGGATAAGTTACTTACAGCGCCTGTCTTAGCCCATCCAGATCCTGAGAAGCCATTTGTGGTAAAAACTGATGCTTCAAATTACACCATAGGGGCAGTGTTACTACAGGAGGGGGAAGATGAGCTGAACACCCCATGTGTTATTTTAGCTGCAAGATGGTCCCCACTGAAACAAATTATCCAATATATAATTAGGATCTGCTGGCGATGATGGTGGCCTTGTGGGAATGGCAGCACCACCTGCTCAATGCCCGACACCCTTTTGTTGTTCAAACAGACCATAGAGCGTTTGAATATTATTGTGAACCAAGGAATATGAACCAGCGGCAAGCCAGATGGCATGGGGAGCTAGTCCAATACAATCGGGTAGAATACAGGCCAGGTTTAACAAATGTTCTAGCAGACTGGTTGAGTCGTGACAATGGCTAGTGTATAAGAAGGATGAATTGGAGGAATTTAATACAGACACAATGTTCTGACCAGCTAAATTTGCGATGATTGAGGGTGGGGGGAGTGAGTTGGGGGAGGAAGTCCGCCACAAGCAAATAAGGTCAGATTCTGGATGGCGATTAAAAGCTGAGATGAAGGAAGGACAGCCACATGGGTGTCATAGGGCAAACATAAAGAGGCGTGAGGTGGTATACCACAGTTCTTGCATATGGGTGTCCAATCCATCATTACAATGGGAGGTATTTTGGGTCTCTCATAATCATCTGTTGGCAGGTCATCTAGGAGAGGAGAAGACAGTGGATTTGGTGTGATGAGACTATTCATGGCCAGCCTGTGGAAGGATGTCAAGAAGTAAGTGAGGGAGTGTTTGGTATGTGCAAAATCAAAACCCTCAAGAGAACCTCCATTGTATAAGTTAAACCCACTGCAGATACCGCCTGCGCCATGGAGTTCAATTATCATTGAATTTATAATGGGTCTTCTGAAGTTTCAGGGGAAGGATGCAGTTATGGTGGTCATTGATAGACTGACCAAATACGCCAAGTTTTTCCCATGTACAGGGAGTTTTTTGGCAAAGGACACAGTAAGGATTTTCATTGATGAAGTGTTCTCCCATCATGGATTACCTGAAAATTTTTTTGGACTGTGGTCCACAATTTATCTCAAAATTCTAGTCAACTTTGCCGAAGAATTTGGAAATCAGGCCTGGTCAGTCCTCAGATTACCATCCCCAATCCAACAGACAGACGGAGAGGGTGAATCAGATACTTGAGCAGTATCTCCAATGTTACATCTCTGATCATCAGAATGACTGGTTTCTGTGGGTTCATATGGCCCAGTTTGCTTATAACAATCATTGTCAATTGTCAATGGAAATGACTCCATTTTTCATGAAACATGGTCTAAATCCCATATTGAATGGGGGTCCGTGGGTGGAGTGTGTCAGGAGGCGGATGAGATGGCGCATACCATGGTGGATATTGGAAAGAAGCTACAAGGAAATTTGGATCGAGCAGTGGCTCAGCATAAGCACTAGGCAGATTGATGAAGAGCGCCAGATCTGGAGTTTGAGCCTGGGGACTGGGTATTGGTGGCAGCTAAGAACTATGCTGTTCTGGTTAAGAGCCATAAGCTGGGACTAAAATTTTTTGGGCCCATACCAGATTATTTGATCCATTAATTAGGTTGCTTTTGAATTGAGATTGCCAGAAGGTTCTGAGGCCCATCCAGTGATTTATGATTCCCAGTTATGGGTGTTCAAAGGAATAGGTCTAGATTGACCAGAACCATTAAACCCTAGGGAAGGGGATGTTCTGGAATATGAGGTGGAATGCATATTGGATGTGAGATGGGTGAAGGGCTGGCAGCAATTGCTGGTGAAGTGGAAAGGCTACCCCATAGAGGAGGTGACATGGCAGATGAAGGAAGACTGCGCACAATGCCTGGAGAAGGTCCAGGAGTTTTGGGTCTCACAGAGGGTGATATAACAGATCAGGATGCACCTGATCCGCACATTGCATCAGATCAGATGGCACTTAATCTGAATATTGCTTCAATAGGAAGGGCCTCGAATTTAAGGAAGTTGGAGTTGGTGAGATTTGACGTTCTGAAACTGAGATGCATCCAAGAAAATATGACGTTGGGATTACAAATGGCGTGGATGATGATCCAGTGGGATGTGGAGTCTTCATGAGCAATGTGCCAGATGGTGTTTGAGAGATCCTAGCGTAGGAGGGAGCTTATTACAATACTAGCAGAGTGCTATTTATTAGGGGATGGTTGGGGCCTGAATGAGCCAGTTGTGTCTTCTAAGAAAAACAAAGGAAATTTATATAAATTGCTTGCTATTATAAAATATTATTAAATTTAATTATATTATATTATCAGATCAAAGTGATGAGCTCAACTAGTGAGCTTGGCGTGACGTTGGCGTCGTTCTCAGCCCTCTCATGGAGCCAGACCCTGCTGTTGATTTGCAGCGTCATGGGAACAGTGGTGCGGAAATATGTGGCAATGACAAGGCATGGTGGGAGGGTTCAGGGATGGGCTTCTGCGGGCCTGTCCCTAGTATGGTCAGCAACATGGCTCTTACTTCCCAATTCTTTCATGGCATATTGATGCAAACCCGCCCATTACACTATCATGATTGGCTCGCCTCAACTGGTTTCTTTCTCTTAAAAGGAGAGGGTGAGAAAGTGTGAAACAGGGTATGAATTTTCCAACGAAGGGAAATTTTCACGTGTTAAGATTCATTGTTCATAACCTTGGTTATAGGGAATGGTCCTGACTGCTTGTATGCCAACTTTCAGAGATGGCAACATAAGGTGTAGCTTTTCAGGTACCGATAATTACCAAGTCGCCCTCCTAGTTTCTAGGGTCCTCTCGCCACTTTTTTCCGCAAACCACTTGATGTCCTTTTTTGATTTAGTCAATTGAATATGTACTATTGATGGACCTTCTGGATATATGTGACAAAGCTTTCTACTGCGATCATGTTACTGCGCATTTGGGGCCCAATAGTAAAGGCAGGGTTATACCCCAGGTTAGCATACATGGGGGAACCTCTGTTGAGGAGTAGAGGAATTTATTGTATGAGAATTGGGCCAAAGAGAGGTTGGATGCCCATGTATCCTTAGAGGCGGTAGCATAGCATCAAAATGACTCCTCCAGGGATTTTTAGTGCATTCCATTTTACCATCTGATTGAGGGTAATAAGTTGAAGATCTTCGTGGTTTAATTAATTGCATATCACACAAGGCCCCCCAAAAACTAGAGATAAACGGAGTCCCATGTTGCTCCTCAATTCTGTGCAACACCAAACAGGGCAAACACGTGTGCCATAAACAACAGTGACATGTCCACAACTGTCATAGTTAGCATACAAGGGATAAAGATAACATACTTTGTAAAGCGATCTACAACCACCATGACCACGTTATACCTATGAGATATGGGTAAATTACAATGAAATCCACTCACAGCGATGTCCATGGACCTGCCACCTGTTGAAGAGGGTGAAGAAGTCCATTCCATCATGTCCTATCTTACTTTAGACCAAGCATAGAACAAACATTACTCAATCCATGTTGGAATTTCTTTTTTCAGCCCATTCCAATCATACCTTCATTTGATTAAATATATACACTTTTTCGCCTTAGAGTGCTCCATAATTGGCGGATCATGATGTTCCCTTATGACAAAAAAATATATCTCAAATGGAACCCATACCTTGTTGTGACAAAAGATTGCCCTATCTACTCGGAGTACCATTAAGATGGGGCCTTACCCGCATCAATCTTTGCAAAGAGGTTGCAACCCTCAGGGCTGAGGACTGGGATGTCAGGATACTATCCAGGAGAGAACCTTTGGAGACAGGAGATATTAGGACTAGGTCAGTCCTACTAACTACAGTCACTGGCTCAGATGGAGTATCTGGAAGAACAGAGTCTATGAGAATTTTCATTGACTGGGGATACTAGGACCAGATCAAAGGATGTAACTCCATTCTCTGGCTCAGAAGGAGTATCATGGATTATGAAGGGTGAGGAACCACGGTATTTAAATTTTATTTTGATTTGGATTTGGGGTTTGACTTGGTTTAGAGTTTGGAGTGGGGTATGCAGCTGTGGCAATGGCTGTAAGTAGTGGAAGTATAACCTGCTCAGGAGAATTTACCGTGACTAATTCTGCACCTGTTTCTAAAGTGGAACCCATTATAAAATTGCATCTCAAGAGATCAGTATAAATATGAGTAGCCTCCTAGACGAACTCTTTAAAATTGGAGCTAAAAGGCATGGTGGGTCTTAATCTGCCTGTGAGCCAACTTCTGAGTTTTGCAAAAATAAATAAGTGACTGATGGTAGGACCATCTAGTACTAAAAAAAACAAGTGACTGATGGTCCATGTGCACAGCCACTGTATGCTTAGACCCTGGTAAAAGGTACCACCAGTGCATTAGAGACCAGAAAACAACATTAACTTTTTATCTAAATGGCACAAGCGCGCTCCGTCACCTAACTTACTTTGAGAAGTACGCCACAGAGTTTTCTTGCCCCTCATGTCCTTGCAGGAGTACAGCACCAACTTCAGTACTTGAGGCGTCACGTGTCACAATAAAAGGCTTGCCTCGTCAGCAGGACACAAAACAGGAGAAGCGGTGAAGACGTCTTATATTGTATTAAAAGCCTTTTGGAACTCTGGTATCCAAACAAATGGGGAATTCTTACCAGTGAGGGGGTGAAGGGCCCAGGCCAGCTCCAAAATAGCCGGTGGGACTTCTTAAGAAAAATAGACTGAACTTAAAAACTCTGCAGTTGTTCCTATGCTAATGGGTTTTGCCCAAAGCGAATAGCCTCCAATTTAGAAGGTGTAATGGCGTAGCCAACTTTTAGGATGACATTACTAAGGAATTGAACTTCATCTCTAAAAAACTCACATTTAGATGACTTAGCAACAATATCAGTTATTTATAGTGCTGCTGTCACTGCTACTAGATCCTTACTGTGTTGTTTAGAATTTGGGAATGAAGATTAAGATGTCATTTATGAAGCAACAACAAAAAATTCATCTACCAAAGCATCATCGTTTTGGCATTAAAAAACTTCCAGAGCATTCCTAAAACCTAAGGGCATGACTTTAAACTAGTATATTTCAATCCAGGTGCAATTGCTGTCAGCCACACCTGGTCAGGCTTGACCTGCACCTGATGAAAGGCTTTCACAAGATAGATTTTTGAGAAAACCTTTAATAATGAAATCGCTGTGAAATTGCTGCTTCCAAGATTAGGGGATAAGGATCTGGGATAGTCACATTGTTCAAGTGTTCATAATATACACATAGCATCAAGGTACCCTAAGGCTTTTAGGAAAAAATGATAGGAGAGGACACGAGGGAGGTTTTCTTAACCATCCACCTCTTCTTTGCCAATATAGGGTATCTGTTTTTAAGCTTGATGGTGCTATGCCTAAGAAGCCCAGAAGTCAATACTTAAGTCCAACTAAGTCTCACAATAAATATTTTTTTAAAAGGGTGCCAAGTTACCGCTTACGACCTATAAGCTATATATCTGTCCATAGTAAGTATGGCAAAATGGACCTATTGAAGTCAGATACCAAAAAGAGATATAGAAATAATGATATATCTTTTAATATAGTATAGAATAGGTGTTTTATATGTCACTTTAACAATATAAAACCCAAAAGGAAAAGGATTAATAAGATGAACAGGGGATGATATCTGGAAGGGAGGCTCTTGGTCAAGCAATGCATTCTAGATGGTATAATGCCTTTATATCATAACTTTGGTGGTCTAAATTGTTAGTAAATACCCAAGTCAGATGATACTGGGGGACACTTAAGTTAAGTAATTGGCAGATTCTTTTTTTACCCTTTCTTAATTCGTCTTAATTTACTGCCTTGATGGGCACCTTGATTCATTGTCGCCTGACCTTCTAATAATCTATCATTTCAATGGGATGAGGCTTTATCTCAGTTTATCTTAGACTCATTTAGGTCTTTCAGAATTTTTCTAGATTCAAATTGAGTTGTTTGCCTATTTATTTCTCTGGGTAAATTAAGGGAACTTCATTAACCCCCTTCTCAGGCATAGGTGTCAATTCAGCTGAGGGAGTCAAAGGGTCGAAAATCTTCCCATCATGTTCAGTATCAGGATAATTAAAATCACTCCCTTCAAGAATATTGGCAGGTGAGTACTAACTTAAGAATCAGCTATGAAAACGGTTGCTTATTATACCAGTTTCCAAAGACTTGATTAAATATTCATATCCAATTTTGTACGTGATGGCATATGGCCCATCCCAGATGGAACCTAATTTCCTCCACGGGGGTGCTATTCAATTGTGTTAATAGAACTAAGTCCAAAATCTCAAAGGTAGGTAAAGATTGGCGAGTTGCACTAGCTACTTGACCTTCTCTTGTAACCGTCTTGGCTAGTTTTGCCATTGCCTCTGATTGAAGTTCTATGATTCTGGGCTAACTTAGTGCTTTCTCAGGCTCTTTTGTATTATCACTGGTAACTTTAATGCTAATAAAGCTAGGATTTCAGGTTCTTTTGCAAATAAGGCCTTGAAAGGAGACATTTTAATAATATAACGAAAATTACTTGGTAAGTCATTAATGCACCTGGGAGATATTGGTCCCAGTGTACTAGATTAATAGTGGCCATCTTACATAGTATTGAAATCAGCGTCCCATTCTCTTTTTAGAATTAAAATAGTTAATGGGTTGTAAGGAGATGAAAATACTTGTTGAGTTCCAATGATCGTGGCTTAGATTCTCACAACAGCTAAAGTAAAGTTCTACCCTTTATTTCATAGTAGAACCTGCGGGCAGCCATTATGAGTAAATATTTTAGTATAAAAAGTTAGTAGTAGCCTTGGCAGTCTATGCAGGAATGGCAATTGCTTCAACACACTCCATGAAGTGAATAATCCCTACAAGGACATATCAATTTCCTCCTGTGGATTCAGGTAATGGACCTATGATGTCTAAACTGATGGTTTGAAATGATTGCTGAAGGGTCATGGGCTGATACTTATACTTGTCCTTATGCATCGTCTTTTTTTACAATGGATGCAAGCGTCTAAGACTATCACTACAGAGTCCAGTATCCTTACCAATAGTAGCAATCTTTGATCCATTGATAAGTCTTCTGGTGCTTCTATGTCCTAGGGTATTATGGGCTTCTATTATAAACTGATACCCATTACAAAGGTCGCAAGCAAGGTAGTTAGTCAATTTTGACCATCTTGTAAAGAAATCTGTTGAGAACCTTTGTATCTTGAGCATAATATTTGAGCATCTTCTGAACTGGTTCATCTCTATCCTCTCAAGATTCTGCTTTATGACTAGGTCATGTAACCGTTCAGCTTTTCTATCATCAAGATATGGTATGGGCAATCTGGTCAGTCCATCTTCATCAATATGCTTCATTCCATATTGGTAGATAATATTCATCTCATAATGCTGAAGCTTGAGAGCCCAGCGGGCTAGTCTTCCTGTCAGATATTTCATGTTTTGCAGCCACTTTAGAGAATTGGGGTCTATAACAATTGTAAAGTTCATATTGTACAATAAGGGTCAGAAATTTTTCATTACCAGGAGAACAACTAAGCAGTCTTTCACTGTGATTGTAGGAACCCAGCCGATTCTTGCTCTCTGGTGCTTTACGCCTGATGGATTCCACAAAATTTTGTATTTATATTTTAATATAAAGCTCTAATAAAACTATGTTTTTTATAAATTTTATTAGGAGCGCAATAAAGAGATAAAACGACCCCCCTCAACATCTGACTGATCAGTATTTAAACTGTTTTGAGGGTTGAGGCAAGTTCAAGGATAGGTTCAGAATAGCTTAGTCTAGTCCAAATTAGGAAATGTTTTGGAGCAGCCTATCAAAGCTCGAGATACTCACTTCATTTTGGCTGAACAATGGCAGGGGAATTGTTATTGGCCAAAATGTACCTGTGAGGTAACAATTTTATAAAATTCAGCCAATCACCATTTGAGAAATTTATTGCACCTTGGGGGACCCCCACCAAGGCTATAAAAGGGGGTGGTCCCCGCGTAGGTGCTTTAAAGGACCTAGTTGTGGCTGGGGGTGTACCTTCCAGAGGTCACCCCAGTGGTCCGCTGCATGTTCAAGTAATCTGACTGCTTGATTTTTTGGTTGTTGCCTGATTATTATTCGAAATTGTGTTACCCCAATTTTCAGGGTTCCACCAAGAATTGTCCAGGGTCTTTTGGTCAATGACATCGGTACTGTTATTTAAATCGCTCTTAGGTTCATTGCAAACTTGAAACTGGCTGATATTTCCGCGTTTTGGCTGATTTTGACCCAAGACATTCTTCCTTTGCAGCTGAGAGGGCAAATGTCTGACAGTTAGCTATAATTTTGCTAAGCTTTGGAAAGTATTTTGCTATAATATGAACACCAGGTGGTCAATGCCATTCTCATCCAGTTGATAAAGATAGCCCCTATGGATAAGTCAGAGGCGTCAGTAAACAAGATAAAATAGCTACCCATAATCCAAACGTCATAAAATTGGTTGTCTCTTAAAAAACTCCTCACCTAACCAAATTCAGTTCTTTGCTCTACTCCCCATATGAAAGGGGTATTTTTGCAAGCAGTCATACAAGAGGTTCAGCGAGTTGAGCGAAATTAGGGATAAATTTATAATAGTATCCCATCATTCCTAAGAACACTTGTATATCATGGAGGCTCTTTGGCTCAGGTATCTTGGAAATAGCTTCAACCTTTTCATACAATAATTAGATCCCTTTACACATATTTGGCATGTCTTATATACCAAGTCCTTCTAGAATGTACACTTCAAAGGTTTTAGTTAAATATGATTCTATATGTCGTTGGAACACTGACTTGAGGTTGTCTAGATGATTGGTAAGGTTTTAAAAAACATTATGTTATCTAAGTAAAAGATCACGCACCTGAGTTTAAAATTTTGCATGATGTGATCTAATACCTGTTGGAACAAGGCGGAAGTATTGCATAATCCCTGAGAAGGCCAGGTAGATTGGAATAAGCCTTCCATACATATCAAAGAGCATCTATTTTGTTATATTTATTGCGGGGAAGGCCGACCATGGGACGGACACTTTCTGAATATGACTCAGGAAAGACAAACTTAGTACCAGGGGAGGCACCCCAGAGAAGCGATGCTATCTCTTGTTGCCATCGGGAACGCCACTTATGGGAAGGGGGAGGGAACATGTGTAGGGGCCGTAGCCACTATTGAGCACGTGTGGAGGAAGGGGTCTGATTTGATGAACCAGACTGGGAACCAGGAGGAGACCAGCTGTCGGCGACGTGGTGGGAGGTATCCAAACATCCACGCTTGAAAGTGGTCCACCAAATGAGACCGGAATCTGTGGACAGTTTCTGGGAGGGTGGGGGTGGAGCCTGCGATGGCATCTAAGACAATCATGTGGATGGTCCACATGGTGATTGCAACCACCAGAGCACGGAGGGAGGGTGGAAGTGGGGAGGCCATTGATAGAGCAAACATATCTCTTGACAGACTGAAGAGATGCGTTTGATCCTGGCCCAGCAGACGTTGAACTTCACGCCATATCACTTTAGAGGTGGGGCACTTCTCCAGGCGGTGTAACAGCGTTCCATACTGGCCACACACGACACAGGATGAGTGTAAAGCGTTAGAGCGCTCAGCTGTACGATACACCCGCCTCAGGCAGCGCCACACATGGGAGCGGACTTGAGGCTGCAACAGAGGATGGTGTGCATATTTCCAGATAGTTTTTTGGGTCTCAATGGAATAAGGGATGTCCATCATGTCCAAGTAGTCCACCCTGGATAGGACATGGGGCCGAATGGGGATCACGCCATCATGGATGGGTAGCCCCTGTACCTCTTGTGTGAACTGAGGAGAGGGGCGGCCTCTTTGGGTTGTATGTCCGCTGATACGAATTCTCCACTATGCACTTCGCATGGAGAGTAGGATTTGTTTGTAGTGGATTTTAGTCCCGTGAGGACCTGTGGCTGATGTGTGTGATGTGAGGTATTTCATCAGGGAGTGGGGGTTTGATGGATTATTGAGGCCCAAGGCTTGGGAGAAGTTGTGCAGGCCGCGCGGTACCAGTGTTGGGATGGGAGTGTAGGAGCGGTGATGGACGCGATCCAGGTACCCAGGATCTTGGCAGCATGGGCTTTGAAGTCAAGCAGGCCCATGCCACCTTGATGATGAGGGCCAAACATGACCTCTAGCTGTACTGGTGGAGGGCGGCCTGACCAAAGCCATCCTTGCATCAAGGCATATAGGGATTCGAAGAAGCTTGGGGAGAAGGGGATGGCGTGGGCTCTGAACCAGACTTTGGATAGGAGCATAGAGTTGGCTAGAACAACCCTGCCAGTAAGGGTAGTAGGGTGGGCTCTGAGAGAGGCGATTCACTTCATCAAGTTGTCCAGTATACGGCACTCCATTACTGCTGACGCGCATCCGCCTGCCTCCATCCACATGCCCAGATGGCGCACCAGTCCTATGGTAGGACGTGGCACGAAGGGGAGCACCAGTGGAGCGGTGTGTGTTAAGCTAGTAAGGCATGGACGTGGGCGAGCAGATGGGCTGGGTTGGGAACTAATTGCTGGGGCCCAGTAGTTCTGAAACCGACCAAGGAGGATGATTTTGGTTTTGGAGGCGTTCAGTGCCGCGTTGCTTACCCAGGAATATTCCTGGATGAGGGCTTCAAGCGCGTGTGCATCTTTATTGTTAGACACCCCCACCACGCAGTCATCTGCAAATGCCATCATCTTGACTGGGGTTTGGCCTGGCACATGGATCCCAGTGAGTTAAGCATTCACATTTCGCAGTAGTGGGTCAAGGCTGAAGTTGTATAAGAGTGGGCTGAGGGGGTCCCCTTGTCGCAAGCCCCTTTGAGGGCGGACTACTTCTGTTAGGAAGCCTGGGCCACGCACTGCCATTGTTGCAGATTCCGTGAGCAGCATCACCCAGTTGATGAAGCGGGGGGTAGGCGGAATTGATGGAGGCAGGCCCTCAGGTATTCCCAGTTTACTCTATCATAGGCCTTTTGTTGGTCCAAGAATACCAGTGCCCCAGAGGCTGTGGACTGACATGCATTAGCCACAGAGTGCACGTTATCCCAAATTGACCTTCTGGGGATGAAACCGAATTGTTCTGGGGAGATGGTGGCAGATGCTACAGTCCCTAAACGGTTAGCCATGATTTTTGTTAAAATTTTGGTATCTGTGTTTGTTAGAGAAATGGGGCGCCAGTTGGCTAAGTCAAGCTTATCCCCTTTCTTGAAGAGTGTGACAGTAAAGGCCTCATGTCCTCCTGGTAGGAGGCGCATTTCCAACAGGCTTTGGTTAAGTGAGGCGAGCAGCAATGGGGATATATATTTGAAATATTTTTTATAGAACTCATATGGAATGCCATCTGGGCCTGGGCATTTTTGGTTTGGCACACCACGAATGGCTGTCCATAATTTGTTCATAGTAATTAAATTCATTATTTCCGGGTATCAGAAAATGGTGTGGATATGAGCTCAGTCGAGAAATTCTGCCACTTCAGCTGGCTGAATTGGTTCAGCTCATTATAACTTGAAGTAATATTTTTGCATTTTGATTGCCACTTCGGCCGGTGCGTCCACAATGGAATTTTCGATCTTTGCACCTGTGTGCAGGCCACGCTCTGGCGTGGTGCAGAAATTTTTTAAAGAAATATGTGGTGCACTTGTCACCTTTTATGATGTGTGTGGCCCTGTATTGAACACAACCCCGATGTTTGTGTTGCCTTTCAAGTGCGTTGAGGTGGGCTGCTGCCTCCGCCCACTTCCAGCCCCATGCAAGAAGTATCCTGTAGCTGGAATGTTGGACTCCAAGTGTGCCAATTCTGCCAGAGCACATGAGATAACTGCCGATGTGGCTCATGAGCGCCTGGAGGAGAGATGGCGAGGATGGCGGATGGTGTCCTCTTTGAAAGTTGCCCATGTGGAAATGGGGTCCGTGCAAAATGGTGCAACAAATGATTTTGCCAAAGTTGCCTCTTCCACCCACGTGTAAAATCCTGGCGGCGAGCTCGGGGGCAGATTTTGCACCAATGTGGGGCCTTAGCAACTGTGACAGGTAGGTGGTAGGTTATTGAGACCAGTCAGTGGTCAGAGAATTCCATTTTCGTTGTTTTGAAGTGGGAGATGTGGGGTTGGAATTTCGCCGGCGTTAGAATAAGGTCAATGCGGGTCATGGACCTTAATTGGCCATTGTGGATGTGGGGACACATCATGTTTTCGAGCAGCAGGGCATGTCATGGCAGCGCATCCATTAACCCAAGGGTGGCCTTTAGAACGTATAGTTCTATGTGACCCTGTGGGGCGTGGGGTGAGGGAGGCCACCAGTCCGTGGGTGAGGTTAGCTAACAGTTCATGTCACCGACTAGGAAAGAATCAGGGGGTAGCGGGAGGGATTTAACCAATGAGAAAAATTCCCGACGCTTGTGTGCACCATTTGGGGCATAGATGATGATTGCATGCGCTACGTCAGCCCATGAGAAGGTGACAACGAGCACTCAGCCATTTAGGAATGTTTCTGAGGATGTGAATTTGAAAAATTATTTTTCTGAATTAGCACCCCACAGTGCTTTGACCAATAGGATAGGGATGGGAGGAGCATTGTTTTCCAAGCTTCCTCAGAACCTCATGGACAGTGGGACTCCTGGATGGCCAGGATATCCACAGGTAAGTTGTGTTGTAAAAAACTCAGTTTCCTAGCCCGGGATGGGGAGGCCTTGAGTCTGGCGATAATCAACGTCCCTAGAGTGAAGGTTTCCCCCTTTGCACCTTAGGTGCAAGGGGTGGGCCCCGGGCCCACCAGCCTCTTCTTGGTCCCCATGGGCTTTCACAGCAGCGCGGGTGTTAGCAGCAACGCTATCAGAGTTTTTGTTGATTTTTGCAGAAAGAGTCGCGTTGGCTTTGGCCTTTACTTTTTGTTTTCCCGATGTTGGACGAATTTTTTGCAGTTCAGATGAGTTCAGTGCACTGTCGAGTAAGTCAAAAAAAAATTTTCAGTTGGGATAGGTCCCAAGTCAGTTTTGACCAGAGCTTGGGTACTATAATTGGGTGAGATCAAATCCTCCACCGGATCCTCAAATTGAGTGGCCCTCTTGGCATGGGCTCTCCAATCTGATTGGATGATGGATTCCCAAGTTGCTTCTGCCGCGAAGGTCTCCATGTCCTCCTGGCGTTGTGAGTGTGGGATAGCGGTGGTGGCCTTGGCTACTTCCTTGGCCGCGGCCCTATGGTCCTGCTTGGCCTTCTTCCGCTCCTTTGGGGAGATAGGCTTTACCAATAGGTAGCAGCCTTGTGCTCCCCATGGGAAAGCCTCCTTGGTGCTTGCGGTTGGTTCATAGTGCACCTCTCTGTTGGCCATGGCCGCCGAGGGGTGCTCTTGGAATGTGACGCCCTCCTTGATGGGGCATGCGTGCGCCTTATGCCCAAATGCATCACAGTGGGTGCAAATGGGGGGCGCGCTGTCCACGGTCACCCAAAATGGGTGGGTGGTATGCCCTGCGATATTAATAAATGTGGAGTGCAGGATCTGGGTTAGGTCCTTCACGATCTCCTCAGTTGGGGTCAGAACTGCGATGGCTTTGCTGGTGCACAGGTGTGGCATCAGCGTGAAGCGTTGCATTTTGAAAGATTGTATTTCGCCATATACGGCGAGACCATCTTTCAGGTGTTGTTCCAAAATTTCACGTTTTACCATAGTAGGCGAAAAGTCAAATTTGAGGAAAATTTGGTTTTTATTTTGTCCATCTGGTGCATTTGGTTTTGATGACCTGTTGCCCTTCAGGGAGGTTGACCACTACGCGCACCGCTGCAGCCTCATCTGCTGCTTTTTTGCTCTTAAAACCTAGGTCCAGCCAATTGCGTGACATGGAGTGAGGTGCAACGTACAGCACAGTCAGGAAAATTTTGTGTACATCTTCACAAAATTTTTCCCATAAGGCCGTTTTTTGGATGTCCAGGAACATGCGGACTCCAAATATCACCAACGAAAGTGGTTGGGAGTGTGGCGTGTTGATGTACTGGTTGCATCATGCTTGCCATGCGAGTATCTCCGGGAAATCGTGACCACCGATTTTTAAGATTTTTGTCAATTCCGCCAGATTCTCTGGGGCGTTTTCAAACGTTGGAGGCTGCAGGCCTTCCGCCTGGTCCTCTTACCTTGCTTGCCCAACTGCTCCCTGACATGGGCGCAGACTAATCTCCTCTGTGAGATTATCAAACTAGATTCAGTCTTGAATTGAATAGGTTGCAATAGTGATTGCAATGAGAAAGAAAAGTTTTAGGAATTAAAATTCTTAGGACACGCCAGATCTTAGGAAGAAATTCAACCCTTGTGCAATAAATTTTAAGCTATCTTCAATATTCCTGAGCCAATGAGCCTCTGAGATATTCTTTAAATTTAAATTTATTGCGAGGAAGGCCGACCAGGGGATGGACACTTCCAAATTTTGACCCAAAAGAAATGAAACTTAGTAACAGGGAAGGCACCCCAGAGAAGCGATGCTATCTCTTGTTGCCAGCGGGAACGCCACTATGGGGAGGGGTAGGGGACGTTTGAAGGGGCCATAGCCACAATTGAACACGTGTGGAGGAAAGGGTCCAATCTGATGAACCAAACTGGGAACCAGGAGGAGACCAGCTGTCAGCGACGCGGTGGGAGGTACCCAAACATCCACGCCTGAAAGTGGTCCACCAAATGGGACCAGAATCTGTGGACAGTTTCTGGGAGGGTGGGGGTGGAGCCTGCGATGGCATCTAAGACAATCATGTGGATGGTCCACATGGTGATTGTGACCACCAGAGCACGGAGGGAGGGTGGAAGTGGGGATACCATTGGATATAGCAAACATATCTCTTGACAGACTGAAAGAGATGCGTTTGATCCTGGCCCAGCAGACGTTGAACTTCACGCCATATCACTTTAGAGGTGGGGCACTTCTCCAGGCGGTGTAACAGCGTTCCATACTGGGCACACACGATGCAGGATGAGTGTAAAGCGTTAGAGCGCTCAGCCGTTTGGTACACCCGCCTCAGGCAGCGCCACACATGGGAATGGATTTGAGGCTGCAACAGAGGGTGGTGTGCGTATTTCCAAATAGTCTTCTGGGTCTCAATGGAGTAAGGGATGTCCATCATGTCCAGGTAGTCCACCCTGGATAGGACATGGAGCCGTATGGGGATCACGCCATCTTGAATAGGTAGCCCCTGTACCTCTTGTGTGAACTGAGGAGAGGGGCGGCCTCTCTGGGCTGTGTGTCCAGTAATACGAATTCTCCAATCAGCGCTCCACATGGAGAGGAGGATTCGTTTGTAGTGGGTTTTAGTACCATGAGGACCTGTGGCTGATGGGTGGGAAGCCAGGTATTTCAGCAAGGAGTGAGGGTTTGATGGATCATTAAGGCCTAAGGCGCGGGAGAAGTTGGAGCGGGCCGCGTGGGACCAGTGTTAGGAGGGGAGCGTAGGGGCGGTGACAGCCGCAATCCAGGTGCCCAGGATCTTGGCAGCATGGGCTTTGAAGTCAATCAGGCCCATGCCACCATGATGATGAGGGCCAAACATGACCTCAAGCCGTACTGGTGGTGGGCGGCCTGACCAAAGCCATCCTTACAGAAGGGCATACATGGATTTGAAAAAACCTGGGGAGAAGGCGATGGCGTGGGCTCCAAACCAGACTTTGGAGAGGAGCATAAAGTTGGCTAAAACAATCCTGTCAGTAAGGGAGGTAGGTTGGGCTCTGAGGGAGGCGATGAGCTTTGTCACGTTGTCTAGAATACAACCTTCCATTACTGCTGAGGCATACCCACCTGCCTCCACCCACATTCCCATATGGCGGACAGGCCCTATGGTAGGGCGTGGCACAAAGGGGAGCACTAGTGGGGCGGTGTGAGGTGAGCAGGGAGGGCGAGCACGTGTGCGAGAAGATGGGCTGGGCTGGGCGCTGGTCGCTGGGGCCCAGCATGCTTGATACTGACCAAGGAGGATGATTTCGGTTTTGAAAGCATTCAGTGCAGCATTACTTACCCAGGAATATTCCTGGATGAGAGCTTCAAGCGCGCGTGCGTCTTTATTATTAGACACCCCAACCACACAGTCATCTGCAAACGCCATCATCTTGACTGGGGCTTGGCCTGGTACATGGACCCCAGTGAGGTGGGCATTCACGTTTCGAAGTAGTGGGTCAAGGCTGAAGTTGTATAAGAGTGGGCTGAGGGGGTCCCCTTGTCGCAAGCCCCTTTGAGGGCAGACTTCTTCTGTTAGGAAGCCAGGGCCACGCACTACCATTGTTGCAGATTCCGTGAGCAGCATTACCCAGTTCATGAAGCGAGGGGGTAAGCGGAATTGATGGAGGCAGGCCCTGAGGTATTCCCAGTTTACTCTATCATAGGCCTTCTGTTGGTCCAAAAATACAAGTGCCCCAGAGGCTGTGGACTGGCATGCGTTAGCCACAGAGTGCACATTGTCCCAAATCGACTTTCTGGGTATGAAACCGAATTGTTCTGGGGAGATGGTGGCAGATGCTACAGTCCCTAAACGGTTAGCCATTATTTTTTTAAAATTTTTGTATCCGTTTTAGTTAAAGAAATGGGGCGCCAGTTGTCTAAGTCTAGCTTGTCCCCTTTCTTGAAGAGTGTGACAGTAAAGGCCTCTTGTCCTCCTGGTAGAAGGCGCATTTCCAGAAGGCTCTGGTTAAGGGAGGCAAGCAGCAGTGGGGATATATATTTGAAGTACTTTTTATAGAATTCATATGGAATGCCATCTGGGCCTGGGCATTTCCAATTTGGTGCACCGTGGATGGCTGTCCAGAGTTCATTTGGAGTAATCAAATTCATTAATTCTGGGTATCAGAAAATGGTGCAGATGTGGGCTCAGTTGAGAAATTCCGCCACTTCAGCCAGCTGAATTAATCAGATCGGTGTAACTCAGAGTAATACTTTTGTGTTTCAATTGCCACTTTGGCTGGTGTATCCGCAATGGAATCATCCAATCTTCACACCTGTGTGCAGGCCACGCTCTGGCGCGGTGCAAGAACTTTTTAAAAAAATATGCGGTGCACTTGTCACCCTCTGTAATGCGTTTGGCCCTGTACTGAACACAAACCCAATGTTTGTGTTGCCTTTTGAGCATGTTGAGGTGGGCAGCTGCTTCCGCCCACTTCTGGCCCCATGCAGGGCTGTAGCCTGTGGCTGGGATGTTGGATTCCAGGTGTGCCAACTCTTCGAGAGTGTGCAAAATGATGGCCAATGTAGCTCGTGAGTTTTGGGAGGAGAGGTGGTGAGATTGGCAGATGGTATTCTCTTTGAAGACTGACCATGTGGAAATTGGGTCTGCACAAAACGGTGTAACAAACTCTTTTGCCAAAGTTGCTGATTCCACCCAAGTGGAAAATCCTGGTGATGCAAGTTTGAAAAGGCGGAGTTTGCACCAAATTGGGGCCTTAGCCACTGTGACAAATAAGTGGTAGGTTATCAAGACCAGGCGGTGGTTGGAGAATAAAATTTTTATTGTTTGGAAGTGGGAAATGTGAGATTGAAATTTCACCGGCATGAGGATAAGGTCAATGCGGGTCATGGACCTTAATTGGCTGTTGTGGACGTGGGGGCGCATCATGTTTTTGAGCAGTGGGGCTTGCTGCAACAGCGCATCTATTAACCCAAGGGTGGCCTTTAGAATGCAAAGTTCTAAGTGACCTTGGGGGGTGTGGGAGGAGGAAGACCAATGGTCCATGGTTGAGTTTAGCCGACAGTTCATGTCGCTGACTACAAAAGGGTCAGGGGGTAATGGAAGGGATTTAACCGATGAGAAAAATTCCTGACGCTCTTGTGCACAGGTTGGGGCATAAATGTTGATAGCGTGTGCCACGTTGGCCCACGAGAAAGTGACAATGAGGACTTGGCCATTGAGGAAGGATTCTGATGATAAAAATTTAAAAAAATTGTTTTTCCAAACTAGCACCCCACAGTGCTCTGACCAGAAGGATAGGGAAGGGAGGAGCATGGTTTTCCAAGCATCCTTGGAACCTCATGGACATTGGGACTCCTGGATGGCCAGGATATCCACGGGTAAATTTTTTTGTAAAAAACTCAGTTTCCTAGCCCGGGATGGCGAGGTCTTGAGTCCAGCGATATTCAACGTCCCTAAAGTGAAGGTTTCCCCCATTGCACCTTAGGTGTGAGGGGGTGGGCACCCGGGCCCACTAGCTCCTCTAGATCCCCTGGGCCTTCATGGCAGCATGAGTGTTTGCAGCAACACTATCAGTAGTTTTTTTAATTTTAGCAGAAAGGTTCACGTTGGCTTTTGCCTTCAATTTTTGTTTCCCCATTTTTGAACGAATTTTTTGTGGTGCAGATGAGTTCAGTGCACCAACGTTCAGGTCAAAAAAAATTTTCAGGTAGGTTGGAAACCAAGTCAGTAACAACCGGGGCTTGGTTGCAAGGGTTGGGTGAGATTGAGTCACCCATTGGATCCTCAGATTGGGTGGCCCAATAGGCATGGGCTTCCCAATCTGATTGGTTGAGGGATTCCCAAGTTGCTTCTGCTGCAAAGGTTTCAATGTCCTCCTGGCGTTGGGAATGTGGGATAGCAGAGGTGACTTTGGCCGCTTCCTTGGCCGCGGCCCTGTGGGCCTGTTTGGCCTTCTTTCGCTCTTGAGGGGAGATAGGCTTTACTAGTAGGTAGCAGCCTTGTGCTCCCCATGGGAAAGCCTCTTTGGTGCTGGTGGTTGGTTTTTAGTGCGCCTCTCCACTGGACATGGCCACTGAGGGGTGCTCTTGAAATGTGATGCCCTCCTTAGTGGGGCATGCATGTGCCTTATGGCTGAACGCGTCACAGTGGGTGCAGATGGGGGGTGCGCTTTTACGGTTACCTGGAAAGGGTGGGTGGTATGCCCTTCAATATTGATATATGTGGAGTGCGGGATCTGGGTTAGGTCCTTTGCAATCTCCTCGGTTGGAGTTAGAACTGCAATGGCTTTGCTGGTGCACAGGTGTGGCATCAGCGTAAAGCGTTGCATCTTGAAGGATTGTATTTTTCTGTATACGGTGAGACCATCTTTCAGGTGCTGCTCCAGAATGGCACATTTGACTGTAGTGGCAAAAAGTTGAACGTGAGGAAAATTTGGTTGGATTTTGTCCATCTGGTGCATTTTGTTTTGATGACCCATTGCCCTTCAGGGAGGTCAATCACTAAGCGCACCACAGCAGCTTTTTCTGCTGCCTCCTTGTTTTCAAAACCGAGGTCCAACCAACCGCGTGACATGGAGTGAGGTGCAACGTACACCGCGGTTGGGAAAAAAGTGTGTACATCCCCTCAAAATTTTTCCCATAAAGCTGTTTGTTAGATGTCCAGAAAAACCTGGACTCCATATTCCACTGACAAGAGTGGTTGGGAGTGCGGCGTGTTGATGTACTGGTTGCATCATGCTTGCCAAGCGAGGATTTCTGGGGAAGTAGTGACTGCCAGTTTTTTATTTTTTTTCTATTTCTGCCAGTTTCTCCAGGGAGTTTTTGAACGTTTGAGGTCGTGGGCCTACCACCTGTGCCTCTTACCTTACTTGCCCAACTGCTCCCTGACATGGGTGCAGACTAATCTCCTCTTTTTTTTAGTACTAGATGGTCCGACTAATCTCCTCTTTGAGATTATCAAACTAGAATCAGACTTGAATTGAATAAGTTGCAAAAGTGATTGCAACGAGAGAGAAAAGTTGCCTCTGAGATATTCTGGTATTTTAGGAATTATGGGGCATTACCATCAATTTATCCCTAATTTTTCTCAACTCTCAGAACATCTTGTCCATTTTCTTGCAAAACCACCTCTTTCTGTTAGGAGTAGAGAAAAGAACTGCATTAGATAACATGAAGGATTTGTTGAAGATATGACTAACTTATATCATCCATACTATAGAAATTATTCATCCTATTTACAGATACATTCCTCTTATCTGTATTAGCCATTCTCTCAAAAAAATGGATGAGAAAGGCATTGATCATCCAGTGTCCTATTACAGCAAATGGCTTTCAAAGGCTGAGCGAAAATACAGTGTTATGGAGAAAGAGTGTTAGCTGTTCTCCTTGCAACAAAACATTTCTGACCCTTCATGTATGGTACAAACTTTGCAGTTGTTACAGATCACGCTTCTTTTCATAGTGACTGATAACATGAAAGATCTAGCAGGAAAATTAGCCCGCTGGGATTTCAAACTTCAGCACTATGACATGACTTTTGTCCAATGAACTGGTACAGACCATATGAACATATATGAACTGACTAGATTACCCCTATTACATCTATACATATTGAAGCCGGATGGGTACACAACCAACTTTTGAAGCCAGACTCTTTTGGGGACAAAGTGAGCTAGTTTAGAAGATGTTTAAATTACATTGTCAGATTCTGTGGTTGACTCAAAAATAAACCCTTTGACAAACTACAGATCATGCCGATTTTCCCTCCTAATGCTTGAGCTAATACTCTAATTAAATTATATTGCAATAACACGGCTAGGGCTGATTATTGCAACATGAATTTAATTACAATATTAAAAGCTTGACCCAAATACATTCACACATTTAGGCCAACCTTCTCTGCAACTACTCGGCTTGGGCTGATTAACTCAATGTCAAATCAATCCAATTAATCTATTGAAAGCTTGGGATGGATACACTCTCACAGTTGGGCTGATTATTGCTGCACTAAAACCCTTGGCAACTAGTCCCAATTAATCAGGACCAGTATTAAGAAATTCAGCATGAGAAGTCATTTGGGATCAACTAAAAGATAACGTCTACAAATCACATGAACAAAAAGATTAAAAGAATGTAATCATCACAATAGCACTTGCACATGGACTGCCCAAATGGGAGTACTTAGTTCTATCAAGAGGAATAGCTGACATCCCGATTAGGGAGTCGTTTTCACCAGCTGTATGATTAAAACATGTTTGATCTGGATTGATTTCCGCCTTAGGGCAAGTTTTGTATGTCAGTACACATAATTGGCACAATAGCACTTGCACATGGACCACCTGAATGGGAGTACCTAGTGCTATTGAGAGGGCCAGTTGACATCCCAATTAAGGAGTTTTTTTATTAGCTGTATGATGAAAAAATATTTTGAGCTGGTCCTAAATTATTTTCATATGTCAATATGCATAACCAGCATGATAGCACTTGCACATGGACCGCCCAAATGGGAGTGCCTAGTGCTATTGAAGAGACCTGCTGATGGCCTGATTAAGGGTACATCATTTATTTTAATCGACCATAAAATCTCCCAGAATTCGTACTTCATCAGCAGTATGACTAAACTCATTTTGAGACAATCCTAGGATCATTTTGCACACTGATTGTTGCAATTTTGTCCCTGAAATACTCCTGAATATGAGGGTATTTTGCCACCAATAAAACTAGCAATAGGTCTCAGTCATATCAGTATAAGGGCCAAACTGAGGTGGAAAATAATCTGTGAGATTGCATTCTTGAATGTGTCTAGGAGATGCCCTAGAGGTATAAATACCGGCGCCTGGCCTAATGAATAATTATAAAAAAATAGTCAAAATAAAGATCTATTTTATTATATCTTTGTTTGGCTTTTATCCTAAGTTGCTTTTGGAGAATTTCAGCAATCTGGGATCTTGAGATCTGCAGCTTGCAACTTTGCCTGCCTCAGTTGAGGCTCCTGATTACAGTGGGAAAATTGAGCCCAAAATTGGCCAGAAGAGTCTGGGGCTATTTAAAGATGCCTAGTGAGTTTCTGAAAGGTCAAAATACTGTAAGCCACTGGCAAAATTGAGGATTCTTTGGCTGAACTTCATCCCAATTAAGCGTTCAGGAATATAATTATCAATCAAGCAATCCTTGGAATTTCATAGATATGCACAAAACACTAAAGTTTTTAAATGGATCACTATACAAGAAAGTCATAAATGACTGGCTACCTTGCTAACAATCTTCATAATGGGTGCCAGTGATAATGGAAGATCGCAATAGCTTAGGTCATGGTGGAGCCAAAAACTTATTAATGGTTTAAAGACTTATATTAACGGTAAAGAATACTGGACTCTGTACTGGTAGTCTTAGAATCATACATAACATTAAAAACTAAAGCTAAATAAGGCCAAATACAAGTAACAGCCTCTGACCCCTAGAAGCCATTTCAAACCATCAGTTTATATGACATAGGTCTACTGCCTGAATTACAGGAGGAAATAGATACATCTTTATAGGGATCAATCGTTTCATGATATTGGTCTAAGCAATCACCATTCCTGCGCAGACTGCTAAGGCTACAGCTTACTTTGTGCCAGAAATATATTTACTAGGCATGGTTGCCCCCAAGTATTGATATGTGATAGTGGGAAGAACTTTATTTCAAAAGTTGTGAATTTTTAGTTATAAGCATGTGAACTTACCAACCATTTTTCATTGCCCTACAACCCATCTGTCAGACATTTGCCTTTACAGCTGAAAAAGAAGAATGTTTTAGGTCAATCTCAGCCAAAAAGGGAAATGTCAGGCATTTGCAATTATCCAAGGATTTTAAGAGCGAATACCAAAAAATATAAAAATACTACAGAAAATTTTGGCCAAAAGTCCCTAGACAACTCTCAGTGAAATCCTGTTAATTGGGGTAACATGAGTTTGAAACCTGCATGGGCCTGTTTAGTAAAATCTAATGATTGGATTTCACCAATCACACAATGGACTTCGTGGAAACCAGTGGACAGTACTCCCTTAACCAGCATCAAGTCCTTCACTATACCTGCACGGGGCCACCCCCTTTTATAGGCGTGGCAGCAGGCCCCAAGGTGAGAAAAATTCCTTGAGTGGTGATTGGTTGGGGTACATCAAACCCTGCCACATGGTTATATTTTGCCCCAAAACCCCAACGTCCATTTACCAAAAATTCACTAACTTCCCTTATGATCTGATAGGATTGACACTCATATTTCCTAATTTGGAATGTGTTGCAGCTATTCCAAAACTATCCTTGAATCCCTTCCAACCTCCATAACTAGTATGAATACAAATTGTCGAATATCAGAAAGTGATAGCTTTAAGTTTTTGCCCCCCACAAACATATTAAATTATTATAAAAACCTATTTTTATAAGATTTCTAAATTTTATTTTTTAAATACTTTGTAATACAGTGGCGTAGCACCAAGTGAGCATAATCCAGATGGATTCCTACAAAAATGGTGCTCACTAAAGGGGATATTTGTAGGGGGTGGAAGGCAAGTCAGCAAGGGCGTACAGCTACCAACCTGAAGGTTGTGGGTTTGATTCCCGCCCTTTGCACATCGATCGGGGTGCCAGCTGAAGGAAGCTGTGACAGTTGAGGTCTATCCTCAGCATCACATTGCCCTGATCTTTGGTAAGACAGGGCAGGCTGTGTCTGGATGTATGGAGGAGGAGGGGGCGTTGGTCCTGGCAAGGACGCCTAAGTGGCAGGAGCTTGAAGGAGGCCAAGGAGAAAGATGGACGTCCAAGTCGAGGAAAAATGGGAATCAAGTAACATGGGTAGTTTTGAGATTTGATTTGGATTCAAATCGAGAATGGAATGGAACGGGTGCTTGGAAGTTTCGCGGTTTGTTTGGGATTTGAAATGGAACTGGCGCGGAACTGTTGAGGATTGGAACTGGCACAGAACCATTGAGTGAGGATTCCGCGATCCTGCTGTAAGGTTTACACCAAGCATCAGTCAGATTAGCACCATAAGCTTGTGTTATATTTTATATTAGCTTGTAGCATGTGTATATAGGGAAGGAACTGGGAGCTGGAGGCTTCTCAGTTCTGTTTTCTATCAACCTGGCCAATATTAAATAAAAGAACTTTAAAATTCATATATTTATAGTTTGAGTTTATTTAAAATATTGCCTAACTGCAGCCATGTTTGGCTTGAATCAACAAGAATTGGACTTTGAGAGTGAGCTTGGGAGAGCTATTGCCTCACTTTATACCTTGTCTTGGAGTCAAGGCATGTTGCTGGGGTTAAGTATATTTGCAACTGTCTTCCAGGGGGTGCTTGTCCAATCTTGTAGCGCGCGCACAAGGAGAGTAGTATCAGGAGCCCTGTCAGCCCTATGGTCTGTAACATGGATTCTGTTGCCTAACTCATTTGTAGCTCATTGGAAGGAGCCAGTGCGTTACAGAAGCTATTGGTGATTAGTAGGTATAATAACACGAAAACCTTACCCATGATGTAACCAGAAAAATTTGAGTCCCGATCCAGAGGTGGAAAAACTTTATTCAACAGAGTTGACCCTGTTCAGGTTTCATGTCGTTTCTTTCTTTCTTTTGGTAATGCCTGTCCCCTGGTCAGCTTGCCTCAGTTAAATAAAATACAGGGGATATTTGTACACCAAACCTCATTGCTTTGGAAAAGTAACTAATCAACGCTTTGTCCCACCTTGAGGAGATTGAACAGCGCCCTTAAAAGCTCCCTCTTAAGGACAAATACATCCCTGGAGAAGGGACTATTGCTACCTTTTTATATGTTTATGAAGCCACTATGGATGGTGCCTCAGATAAACAAAAAATCTGACACATTCTTTCTTATTTAAGCCGCTTATCACAAGAGATGGTTGTACCCCACCTGAACCCTGAGTACACCTAAACAGAGGTGAAGGAGACTCTTATGGCTGAATTTGGGCAAAGCAGAGTCTACATAGGGAAAAACAGGCCTTTATGTGCCTTAGCCTATATGAGGGTGAATCACTTATTACCTTTGCTGAACGATTTTACCTCTCTGTGCAAAGGTTGTTCGCTTCCAACCTGCTCACCCTTGATGATGCTATTGCTGCCTTATTATCTGGGTTATCTTCTCAACCCTCTATAGCTAGGCATATCATCTCAGTGAAACGCTACTTTACAAATATCTGGGACATCAAGGAGGCTTTGTTAGATGTTGCTGAACTTCATGTATGTGCCACAACACATGAACCGGAGGTGACAACTGTGGCCCTATCCATTGAGGAGCCATTGCCCATTAAACCATTGAGAGTGAGGTCACCTGTGCCTATCCTCCCTGATAAATCTTCTCCTTCATCATGTGAAGATTTAACACCCTTACAGATGCACAAGATCACTACTGCCTCTGTGCCTTCTCTTCCAGCCAAGCTGGAAAATGCATCTCCTAAGGCTACCCAATCTTCTATGGCCATCTCCCATACTTCCATTGCAGCTTTGCCCATTGTGGAGAATACCTTTGGGGAGGAATCTGAGGGGGGGTTACAATGACGTTTATAAAATATTTTAGGAGCACCTGCGGAAGTAGGAGTTCCTGATCATTTAAACGCTGGAGGAGTAGATTGTACCACCATAACTGAGGGAACGTACCTCAGCCAAGCTTTAGGTTGGCCCAAAGTTATTGATACTGCCAGAGATGGTGACCAATTCATAGCTAACTTGATTTGACCTCCTCCGCAGGTTCAGCCCATGAAAACCATCATGGATAAATATCCCGAGACTGCACATAAATTAGCCTCCATCTTTTGGCTCAAGGAGGTCTCAGCTTTGGCACCCAACTTTGGAGAAACCCTCACAAAAGTTAAGGTGGTTATACAGAAAGTCCTAATTCTAGATATCCTGGACACCGGCTCAACCATTAATGTGATTTCCACTAAGCTTATCAAGAAGATAAAGCTAGCTCCTGACTTGGAGTATACACAAGAATTTGGAAATGTGGGCCCCAATAATACCTGTGCCATCGGAGCATACTCTTCCCTTCCCATTCACATTGAGAAGCTTATCTTATCAGTTCTGCTGTGGCTTTGGACAACAATGCATATGATATGCTCCTTGGCACTCAGTTTATGATTGAATACAAGGGAATAATAAACATGAAGCAAGGATACCTCTCATTATTAGGCTATGAAGTCCCATTAGTGTTAACCAACAAAGAACCCAGCAATCATGAATACTCTTGCCTGATCAAACCCCTTTCTCAGCTATGATTTTATTTTACTCCACCTTGGGACGCCACACTAAGAAATTGCCTGATCCCGTGGATGCAAGGGATGGCATCTCTTTCTATACTGCAGATGAGGTATTAATTAAACCTGGGGAACAACGCATGGTTGACACTAAAATTACGATCCAAATCCCACACCACTGCTTGTTGCATATCACAAGTATTGAGGGCGTTAGCCCCTTGTAGCCTAGGGTATTGCCTGGGGTACTAGATCCAGCCTACCAGAAGCCTATTACCCTTTTGCTGGGAAACCTCACTGGAAAATACATGATCATTTGAGAACACCAGGAGATTGGCAGAGGCTTCCTAATTTCATTAGAAGATATTGGACATATCCACTCCGTTGGCTCTATGGTGGATTTGGGTTTGCCTACGGATAACCTGGTGTGCACTCTACCTAACATTCATATTTCAGATGAGTTAACCTCAGTCGCTTTGAAAAAGTTCATACTTTGTTAGATGAATATAGCGACATCTTTTCTAAATCAGACCATGACTATGGTCACATGAAAGGCTGGTGTCACTCCATCAATGTGGGTGATGCCAATCCTATTCAATCTAAACCTTACCAAAAGTCAAAGGTGGAAGAAGAGCAAATTAGGATGGATCTCTAGAAAGTTCTAGATGCAGGATTGTTAGTTCCCTCACAAAGCCCCTGGTCTTCTCCTCTATTGTTTATTAAAAAGAAAAACGGAGGTCATTGAATAGTTGTGGACTACCAAAAATTAAAGATCTCACAAAAAAGGATAGTTATCTTATCCCCCGCATTTATGACACCTTGGCCCAACTCTCTGGCTCCAACTTCTTCTCTTTTATGGACTTGGCTAGCGGCTATTGGCAAATGAATTTTTCCCTGAAGATCAGGAGAAATGTGCTCTCATTTGTAGTGAGGGCCTTTTCCAACTAACCCAATTACCACAAGGGTTGTGTAACGCACCTGCATCTTTTCAGCGGACAATGGACCATATTCTGCGGGACCTGAAGTTAACTTATGTCATTGTATATCTTGATGATATCACAGTGTTCTCCCATACCTTCAACGAACATCTTGAACATCTGAAGGAAGTGTTACTTATATTACACAAGTCAAACTTTAAGTTAAAGCATTCAAAATGTACCTTCTTCCAAAAGGAATTGGATTTTCTTGGACACTCCATTTCCCAAAAAGGAATCCAGCCCATGTTATATAAGGTTGAAGCAATTTTGAAGATGCCTCCCCCTAAGAGTCTACGGGACATTCAGATATTTCTAGGAATGATGGGGTATCACCATCAATTTATCCCCAAATTTGCCCAGCTCAGAGAACCACTCGTTCGTTTATTGACTAAAAATACCCATTTCTATTGAGGCACTGAACAGAAGGCCGCTTTTGAGACGTTGAAATAACTGCTACAACAACGCCCTATCCTGAGACACCCAGACTACAATAAACCTTTTATTCTGTTTACCAAAGCTTCAGACTATGCTGTTGGGGCCATCTTAGCCCAATTAGATGAAAATGGTGTAGACCATCCAGTATCCTATTTCAGTAAGATGCTGTCAAAAGCGGAGCGCAATTATAGTGTAACTGAGAAGAAGTGCCTCACTGTTCTGTTAGCTGTGAAGCACTACCGCCCTTTTTTATATGGGACTTCCTTCACTGTTGTTACAGACCACTCTTCATTAAAATGGTTACAAAACATGAAGGACCCTACTGGCCGGTTAGCTCGTTGGGCTTTAAAGCTCCAGCCTTACGATATGAATATTAAACACCATGCTGGAACCGTCACATGAACGTTGATGGGTTGACTTGGTTGCCTGTCCTTCACAAAGACAATAGTGAGGCGGAGAGGTTACATGACCTCTTAATGACCACCAATGAATGGGAGGATGAAGATGAGCCCGTCCAGAAGATGTTAGCTTGGCACTCCCATAACACAAAAGTAAAAATAGAAAATTGTATAAACCTTGAGATCAAAATGGCTGCCTTATCTTTAGCCCTTGGAACGCATACCTGCTATCCTAGAAGCTCACTCCACCTTAGGGCATGGAGGGACCAAGAAAACTTATGAGTGGATTAAGAATTGGTACTATTGGGATGGTATTATGGATTTTATTGTTGACGTCTTGGAAGCTTGCCTTACATGTAACAAGCAATCCAGTTTTAAGACTAGATACCAGTATCATTCCACCCCCCCAACAACTGTTCCACACCATTAGTTTGGATGTAGTAGGCCCTCTTCCTCAGTCTACTAGTGGAAATAAGTTTATTCTAGTAGCTATTGATTATTTAACTAAGTGGGTGGAAGTGGTGGCTCTTCCAGCTCAAATGGCCAAGGCCACAGCCACCTTTTTACATCAATACATTTTCTCTTGACATGGGTGCTCCCAAGTCTTACTCTGCGATAATGGCAAGAACTTTACTTCCAGAGTAGTCAAAATCCTGGCCAGATCCATGGAGGCCCGATAACTTTTCTCAGCTCCATATAATCCCTCTACTAATGGAACTGTGAAGAAAGAAAATGGAACCTTGGTTTCCATTCTTTGCAAACTGGCCTCATCTGATCCTCTTCACTGGGATCATTATCTACCTAGTGCTCTTATGGCATACCAGATTAGCTATCACTGGATTTTGAAAATGTCTCCATTCCATGTCTTGTATGGGCGGGAACCATACATACCTGCCCTCTTAGCTAAGAATGTATTCTCTTCTAGAGTTGAGGAACCAGAGAAAGTCATGAGAAGATTGGCTCAACGCATAATTCAACTCCAATCTGAAGCTATGACCAATTTAGCCAAAACAGTAACAAAAGAAGGGCAGGCTGCAAATGAGTTCCAAACCCCCTACCTACCTTCCAAGTATATGACATGGTGTTGTACTACCATAACCGCATCACTCCTAGATGTGGTAAACTTGGGTCAATTTGGGAGGGTCCTTTTACCATCATCTACAAGAGAGGAAATGAGTACTCTATCAAAAATCTAGCTACTGGTATTACCATTAATCGCATACATGGCTGTTTCCTCCGGCTCTACTTGCCCCCCAACATTCTTGAGGGGGCGATGTCAGACATTTTCCTTTACAGCTGAAAAAGAAGTACGTTTTAGGTCAATCTCAGCCAAAAAGGGAAATGTCAGGCATTTGCAATTATCTGAGGATTTTAAGAGCAAATCCCACAACAATAAAAACAATGCCACAAAAAATTTTGGCCAAAAGTCCCTAGCTGACTCTTGGTGAAATCCCATTAATTGGGGTAACATGAGTTCAAAACCCGCACAGACCCTTTTAGTAAAATCTAATGATTGGATTTCACTGATCACACAATGGACTTTGTGGAAACCAGCAGAAGGTACTCCCCCAACCAGCATCAAGTCCTTCACTATACCTGCGCGGGGGCCACCCCTTTTATAGGCGTGGCAGGAGTCCCCCAAGGTGAGAAAAATTCCTTGAGTGGTGATTGGTTGGGGTACATCAAAACCCTGCCACATGGTTATATTTTGCCCCAAAACCCCAACGTCCATTTACCAAAAATTCACTAACTTCCCTTATGATCTGATAGGATTGACACCCATATTTCCTAATTTGGAATGTGTTGCAGATATTCTGAAACTACCCTTGAATCCCTTCTGACCCCCAAAACTAGTATAAATACAAATCATTGAATATTGAAAAGGGATAGCTTCTCATTTTTACACCCCGCACTCATATTTTTTATTATAAAAACCTATTTTTATAAGTTTTCTAAATTTTATTTTTTATTCCTTTGTGGGATCCAGCAGCATAGCACCAAGAGAGCATAACCCAGCTGGATTCCTACACCATCGACAACAGGAACCAGAAAGAACAAATGTAATGTTAGTTTTAATAATATGCAAGATGGATACTACAAAAAGCATTACACTGGGACTAATATCTTTTCCAGTGCATTGATGGATTATAGGATAAGTTTTTATTAATCATCAAATGTAACCCTTCAATCCTTATATGGAAAATAACCTAGCATCCTGGCTCTACTAGTCCACAAAGGTATCTGAAAAAACAATGAAGATACTGAAAAAAAAACAAAGAAGATCAGCTCAGAATCAGGTTGGGACCATCTAGTACTAAAAAAGATCAGCTCAGAAGATCATATGACTTGAATCAGAGGCAATGACAAATCCAGCTAAAGTAATTATAATAGAAGGCCAAGCAGCAAATGCATTTTGCCAACCTTTAGCCACTTTTTTAATTTCAAGTTTTGTCTTGCCTTATTACAATTTTAATGCACCCCAAGGAAGGAAATTATATTCCATGTGGGATAGTCCATATGCTATAACATACAAATGTAGGAATAAATACCCAATCAAGTCTTTAGGAGCTGGACTGTCTATCAATTGCATACATAGCCAATTTTTACATCTTGTTTTCCTCTGACAATATTCTTGAAGAAAATGATGTAATATATCTTAATATTGGACATGATGGGAAGAATATTAATCAATCAACTCTCATAAGAGAATCAGAGCCTAGATCTAAGAAAGGGGTTAAAGATGTCATACCAATTAATCATTCAACAAAACAGACAGCCGTTAAGGCTCAAGTCAATACTAGAAAAATTTACATTAACCAATTCAAGGCCAATATACTTAAGATATCTTTGCTTAATTGAAATGAAGGGTCATCAAAATGTCAGATGGCCATTACACATAGTGGCACATGAGGCAGTAAATTAAGACAAATCCACAAAAAGGTACAAAATCAAAAAATTTCATTGATCAGGCTAAGTGATACCAAGTGTGATCTAACTTAGTACATTTAACTTACCTTTTCTCTCTATCAAAAAGTGCTACAAAGGCACTGTACAATCTGGATGCATCATTTGACCAAGAACCAGAAAATTTAGATTCTCTCTCCCATTGATTTTATCCATCTATTTTCCTTATGAGGTTTAAGTTAAATATAATGTACAAAAGCTCTATTATATACTAAAATAAAACTTACTTTGTTATTTGTATACCTCTTTTTGGTATTTGACTTGCTTTAGTCCATTTCACTGTACTTACCATAGGATAGATGCTCTAGCAGATGGGATTAAGCGTGACTTGGCACCCTCAAAATAGATCATATACTTGTCTTGAGTCTTAGGCCGCTTCAAGAATTGACTGTCAAGCTTCTTAGACATAGCTCCATTGAGCTAAAAAATGGAAGCTCACCAGTTCTAAAGGGATGCACACCCCTTTACAGCTTGATGGCTACACCTAAACCTTACAGTAGGGTACTGTATGCATAAGGTGACTTAGTTATACACACCTCTACCATGCCATACTCTTGACAGCGGGAAACATTTGGTGTAATTTCAAAAACTTAATCAATTTTGTAATGGTGATATTGATAGGAGCTCTGCTATCAATAATAGCTTGAACTCAGACCTTGTTCATGGACATATCTGCATGAAATATCTATAATAGGCAACCTAAGTTTATATGTAGTGAATATTATGGTTGTTTCTCAATTACAGGGGTGACTTCAGACTTAAGCAGATATTGGGAAAGTTACCCGCTGAAGTTTCATCATAATAACTTGCATGTCATGGATCAAAGACAGGACACTAGAACGTCTGGTGTTAAGGTCTAACCCATGACCAATGATCTGCTTTGCATAGGGTTTAGACACTCTACTTGAGGTCCTTTGGCACTTTTTACTTGCTTAGTTTCATCTCTTTTAACCCAAGTAGTGACCATTAGAACATCATTAACCACAATATGATGAAGTTTATCATCAGCCAATATTATTGACCATAATAAACTTTCAGGGTCAGAGGTCATAGGTTGGTAAATGATGGAATTTTAACCAGATGGATTCCTCCAATGGTTTATCTGTATTCAGGATGAAATAGCTAATCTCAGCAGAATGGCTCACTGACTGAATTTTGTGGTGTTTTGTATGATTGTTTAATAGTTGCTCCCCAATTGGGTTGAGCTAAATCAGTATTCCGCCAAGATTAGGATGTTAGGATTGAGCAGGGCCAATTGATAGCCTCAAATTGGTATTTGGATCACTGGCAACTGGTAGCTGAGAATGATCCATTTATATTATTAAGTAATGTCAGCTGAAAACTGATGATCCTGGTTTGAGGCAGCTGAGGATGTTTCTGATGCCTCATATACAATAATCGATTATTTTCTAGGAAAGATAATTTTTCAAACAATCAACTATGACAAGTCAAGATGTTTCATCAGTGAGAAGTGCATCAGAAGAGAGAAAGAGTGGTTGTATAGAAGGTCCAGCAATGAGCCAATAGGTCAGTGATGAGTGCGGTAGCCTATTTTATATATATAACCTGGTGCTTTCCTTTCAATAAATATTTCTCTTTGCTGAATCTCCCTTTTAATTTAAGTTTATATTTATTCTTATGGGTTGGGATTTAGGCTGGGGGATCCCCAAATGGTATGGGTGACATTCCAAGGGGTCAGCCAGCGCTGCTAGCCCTATCACCTAAGGTATAATGGCAAGGTTCAATTAGTTTTCATACTGGTTAGCCTGCCAACTATAAGAGTCACTGTCATCAGAAAAACAATTTTCTGACAGTGGTGCTCACTATAGGGGGTTCTGCTGGTTGGTTCCAGAGTGGCTGATAGGTTGGTGAGGAGGTGGCAGGGATGAGCCACTGATTTGAACAGGGAGGGGAAGAGCATGCTGTTGTGACCTCAAACCAGGGGTAAGGTGTTCCGGCAATTGTTGGTGGGGAGGGGCAAGCGCTGGATACCCACCCTAGATGCTAAGGCTGAAAAGTGGGAGGGATACTATCTGGTAAAGTGGGGGAGATGGTAAAAGATTAACCAGATGGATGCCTCCAACGATTAAGCAAGATTTGGGATAAAATAGGCCGATCCTAGCAGGATGGCCTATTGATTGGATTTTGTGATATTAGGTGATTGCTTGGTAGTTGCTCCCCAATGTGGGTAAGCCAAATCAAGTATTCTGCTGAGATTGGATGTGAGGAGTGGTCAGGACCAATCACTTGACCAAATCAGGTTTATGGATCACTGGTGACTAGTAGTTGAGGATGATAATTTGTAAAAATTTAGTATATGTTAGTAAAACCTGAAGATTCTGAGTTTGAGGTAGCTGAGGTTATTTCTGGTACCTAATTTACTAGTCAACTATGAAAGTTGAATCTGAGCTGTCACCTTAATAAGGCAAAACCCTGAGTGATTGACTAATAAGAGTCAAAGTGTGTTGACGGTGAGAAGCCAAATTATTTTAAGTTTACTAAGTGGCTAAAGTGGTTTCTGGCATATAATAATTGACTTGAAGGTCAAATCCAATTTTGATATTAATTTATATATAATCATTTATATGGCTCACTAGTGACTCAAGGCTGATGATGAGCTGAAACTAATAATTGGTTATTGGGAAGGATGGGGTGAGAGGTTGACACCAGGGGAAAGAGAGGTGCAGCTGTAGAGAGAGTGGTTGGCTAGAAGGTCTAGCAATGAGCTGATAGGTTGGTGAGGGACACAGTAGCCCATTTGTACATATAAATACCTGGTGTTTTTCTTCCAATAAAGATCTCCCTTTACCTACTTTCCCCTTTATTATAAGTTTAAGTTTATTCTTGTGGGGTGGGGTTAGGCTGGGGGATCCCCAAATGGTGCAGGTGACATGCCAAGAGGTCAGCTGGCACAGCTGGCTCTGTCACCTAATGTAAAATGGCAAGGGCTGACCAGTCTCCATACTGGTTGGCCTGCCAGCCAGCAGAGCCCATTGCTGCCCGAAGGGGTTTACCTTAGATAAGCCTGAAATTTCCCACCTCAGCACTATATTTAAAATAGGAGCCTTTAACATACCTATAAGTCAAAGCACCCCCATCACTTCTAGGCCCTACCCTAATCGCACGGTTTGGATGGCTATCACTTGGGAAACCTACACCTTTTATGGCCGGTGGAGAATCAGGATTGAAATCTGTCCATAATTAATTACGTCATGGCAAGTGGATGGGATGGGTAGCCTATTTGATAGGGTTCAGACTAGTGAAATCTAATGCTTGCTCCCGCACCCCTCATCTACCAATATTTTTAGGGATGGATTTTGAACAAATCAGGGGTTAGGCTGGCGGTACAAAGCTAAATGTGAGGCGGGTACGGTAAGTTCTTTAATCAATTGGGATCCAAGCACTTTTATGCTAAAGGTTGGCTATCTTCCATTTCTCAAAAGGGTTCAAGTTTCAATCTTGGGTATCATAGGGGGATGAAGGTCGAAAGGGGGAAGTTGGAAATATTATACCGCTGGCTTCAGATGGGTTAATGAGGGTTAGGGATAGTAAATGGTTGAGGGTATCCAACTTGATGGAGGAATCTAAATTGGAATTCAAAGTTGCTTGATATTAAGTGAATTTATAATCGGGTAGGTGAAAGTTTGATGGAACTGTACGGGGGTTGGAGTTTATACCAGCATGGGTTTAGAATAATACTATTCGTAATTGATCGTCAGTTTCGAATTAATGTGATACAAATTTCATAGGGTGAAATTTAAATCGGAGGTGCCAACTTAAGCTAATTGGTGAATGGAATAATACCAGTTTTACCCTCTTAAAAAGAACGCGTTATTTTAACTTGAATGCGTACCATTGGATGAATCGTAATAAGGGGATGGTGAACCTGATCATCTGGGGATACCCTACCCATTAACGTTTATTGGATGATTTTAAGCTAATTAGACCGGCACATAAAATCGGCGGGGTAGGGAGAATCAGGTGATATTTTGGGTGGCTGGGTTGAAGCAGTGGCACCCCTAATTTCACAACCCGTCCGCAACGTGTGATTAGGGGTAGATTCTGATTTTGATTGGGTGATAGGGTTGATGAAGAAATTGTGTTAGCAGTGGGCGAGCGAGAGGACGAGGGGGAAGAAGTCAAAGTTTGCTAGGAAGATGACGAGGCACGATGCCATATTAAACATGGGGATCAGTATCTTGAACCCGAGGGTGGGGATGAAATCTAATAGGGCAATCTCAACGGACCAAACCACAACCAATAGGAAATGGGTTGCGGCGTGCGAGGCGGTAAGCGCCGAGAATAGGCACGTGGGAAGCTTACCCTCTAGCTTGGGGAGTTCGGTCAATATGAGGTGGATCAGAACTAAGGTTAGGGTTAGGATTCGAGCCAAGCACGCGACGTGGCCTGAATCGGGTAGCTGGATGAGATGGACCATGCTTAGGAGGGCATGGGCCGCGTGGCGGACGGAGCACGACTCGTGAAGCTTCAAGTCTAGCGCGGACTCCTGGATACGAAGCGGGTACGAGCGTAGGTAGTCCATTTCCATACCCTCGTTATCCTACCCAACCCATTTTATACTAATGTCACTCGAGCCACCAAATTCACGAATGGGCTTGTTTTATCCATCGCCCTCCCATCGTCGAATACGATTGGTTCCGGGTCCCACAAAATCTCACCGAAGCCTCGATCGGGTAACCCATCCAAAGTATTCAAATATATATAAATTGTTAAACTTATTATCGATAATTTAATCCATACCGGTAATGGAATTGTCGGACGCCATTTCCACCCGTGACTGATTCGCCCCTGCAAACGTAACAAACCTTCCATATTGGATTCTACTCGATAGTCTTACCTCGAATAAATAAGTACACTTCAGATGCACGAATCGAAGCTTACGCTCGTCTAAACCCAATCTCATTGGTTAAAATTGGGGTTGGGGTAGCTAAAACGATAGTTTTTAAACTAAATTATTATTAAGTTTCCGATATAGACTTTCAAAAAGGGTACGCTCGAATTGAGCTTTTTAAACCGGCAATGAACTTTTGCTGATACAATAATAGAGCTAGCCGCTAAGGATTCCAAAGCTCCAAAAAAATTGGGTGCCATGGAATTGGGTTCATCCAAGCCAAGATGATGGACCTGATACCACCAAGTTGAACTTAAGAGTGGAAATCCATCATATAATTATGACCGTTTTTAACGGAGATATTGACTTATTAACCACCCTTGAAAGTTGCCACTGAGGTTAGCATCCAACCTAAAATTTAAAATTGATAAGTATCCATCATATGGGTAACGATCCCATCGAAATTCCAGTTATTTGGGGGCCTATAAAAGGGGTAGGTTAGTTTAAACGTCAATTATCTCAATCGGCCTTCTCTAAAATTTCTTATTTAAGCCTTACTAGATGGGTGGCTACACGTGTCATTAAATTCACCCTTTTCCCGCCCTCTCATCCATCCTTAAGCCGGTAAAGGGTCCCTACGGCCTCCACCTTAAGCCGGGTACTGGACGGGTGATGGTTGATGGGATCGGTTAACCACCTTCATTCTAAATCCAAATTTAAAGGCTTAAAATTCGATTAGATCATTGATCCTTATGGCTTAAATGATAAAGCATACCCGCATGAAAACACGTTTGTCGCCGTGATTCAGTTGAGTTTCTCACGGGGCCCAAAATGTGACTATCGACAAAAATACAAATGCCAGGAAGCGAGAAAAAATATTAAAAAGTTATAACCTACTGCCCCAACTGTCCAAAATCGCCACCGATGGGTTTGGACTAATTTAACGGATACTATAGTACACCGTAATATAGACAATATTTTATCATAGATATAATTTAATAAAAAGTATAGCATGATGTGAAAATTTTTAATACTTTTATTCATATCTAATCTAAACCCCTACCCACGCAGCTAGGAACTTCGAGTTGCGCGCCCCTTTCTTACGTACCCCTCCGGCGCTCCAATGGTGGTTTTGGGTGGTTTTTTATGGCTTCGATTAAATTTTAGACGTCATATTTGAAAATTAGTATTAGCGATATAAAACCTATGAAATGGTTCGTTAACACATTCGTCGCCCTGTAACCCAAATTTGGGTGACGGGTATGCTCCCGTGGGGCCCCACGGGAGCATACCTGTCCTCCATATTTGGGTGACATGGCGACGTACGTGTTAATTGGGGTGTCCAATATACCTACGTCATAGTTTCTGAGGTGCACGTTGATCGGGTATCCAGATAAGCATCCCCTTAAACACAGGGATCGGGTATCCGATACGCATCCCTTAAACCCCAAAAGGTCAGGCGTAAAAAATCTGATGGCTAGAAGCTTAAATTATGTACATTCCCAATAATACCGATCCATAACCCCATAAACTGTACCAACCTAGTAGGTTAGATTTAAAGTTATATCATTTACTAAAGGCTTATTGATATATCGCACCTCAACTTAAACTCAAAGGGCTCAACTTAAAACCTTCCATCTAATAAAATGGGCCCTAGGCTTACCTTACCGGTTACCTTCTAAACTTTAACCAACCCCAATCCTAGCCAACCTTGAGCTAAGTTGACGGGCTTGATAACCTTCATACCACAATCAGGTTTTAGATGATAATTTCTAGGTAGCCCACCTAGGATTATAAAAGCCAAGTCGCTGTAAGCTATAAAAGTATCAACCACTGTGGCTGAGGCAGGGATATATGGATTGGACCAGATTCAAAGTTAAAGTTGCACTCCTTGAACTCATTATAGCATAATTTTATATGACAAGATCTAAAGGGTTTGGTCTATACTTGTAGATCAACCTCTCCTAAAATCATTTCCTTGGAAGCATTAAATCCCTAAAAAGTAAAGTGGTTCTTAAATGTAGACGAGCCCTTAAAGGTAGGGGATAATCGATAACCAAGTTTAAAACTGATAAAATAGATATTAGCTAAGTTCAATCAACCTTTATTAGCTTCCTAGGGTATAGCATCTAAAAGAGCTCTTTATGAGCTGTGGAAATGATATTTTATATTATTAGAGTTCATAGGAGAACTTGACAGTCCCAGTAAGTCCAGATGACCAGCCCCCACATCTTGATAGAGAGCAATTCCCTCACAGGAGCAGGAAGGTACCAAACTCCCAGTGGAGCCTCTCTCTAGGGTCAATGATCTAGATCATGTGATAGTTGAGCAGTGGGTCACTGCCCTGTCTCCTAAAATAACCTTCTTCTATGCCACCATTTCCCCTTCTGACCTGTTAAAAAGGTTGAAGGGGTGAGCAGAGAGGTGGTTCAGCTTAGGGACCTCCAGCATGGCCCTCTGGCTCATCCCAAGTGTATCCTGGTCAATGATGCCATTCAAAAACCACCCCACTCATTTCCAAATTCCTAGATAAGCCCTATTTCACCTAATAAGCCGGATCAAGTTTATTTAAATGGTTTAAATCATGGATCAAACCTATAGATTATGCAATATTTTCACAAAGCTCATAGGATTAATATAGATAAGTGGGGTAGTTGAACTGGTTTTTGTAACTTAACTGTTCAGAAAATCTGTTCAGATTCAGGAGTGTTCAATCAATTTTCCTATTTCCAATGGACATGTTTACATAATTTGCATGATGCCATATGAGACCTCCTGATACCTTTTTCCTCCCTCAAACCATCACACAAAGCCCATCCTTTAGTTAGGGTGCCCAGCAGATGCTTCATCATCCCTACGCTCGGTGCTCCCTTTTCTCACAACTATATAGGCAAATGCCCTCTTTAGGGTGAGGTTGCTAGTTCATCCTTTAGCTCACCTCTGTCACAGATTCGGCTAAGAAGAACTAGACTGGGCTCACAGTTGGGTGTGTGAGCACTCAATGGAGGCCCAAATTCCAGAGGTATAGCAGTCAGGCGACTAATAGAAGATTAGGATCTATGGGAAATGTGAGGGAAGCAAACGTTCAGTAATGTACTGAAGGCCCCAAGGCAAACCAATGGTTGCGTTAAGGGCAACCGCGAGTCTTGTGGGGGCAACCCCAAGGAGTGGGAGAGGCAGAGAGGATGACGACTCCTCCTGGAGTTCACAATTGCTGGCCTTTGAATTCTGATAGGGGCCTTGCATGCCAGCGGGATACAGCACAGAGGCCACCATGTTATTGGAAATATGGGTAGATGTATGGTAAACCCCATGAGAGGGCTGAGACTGAGTTCCCCTGGAGGGGGTGCTCTAGGTCCTGCTGGTGAGCTGGACCCACAGTGGCAGGGGCAGCTGGAAGCCAGGCATGTGCAGCAGTCCAGGGATGCTTGAACGCTCCAACTGAGGAGCAATTTCAGCAGACTCAGTGCCCAAATGAACAGAAGGGTCTCCATTTAATGGACGTGTGGAAATGAACAGAGCAGTGGGTTCACCATTGGGGGTGGAACAGATAATCACTTTTGTGATCTGCTGCCATTTGGCAGGATTGAGTGACTGGATAATCCAGTCAGCAAACATTGAAAAGAGGATTTGGGCAACAGCACACTTTGTCAGATCAATCAATGGAATCATTTATAATTGTTTTAAAGGCAGGTGGAGTCTACGGCAAACTAGGTGGATTTTTTGGATTTATTTCGATGAAGGCAAAAATAATGAACTAACAACTGCCCTCAGTGGGGGCAGTTGCCTTTTAAATGGGGCAATAGGCATGAGGAGGTATCAAGGGCTTGGGCATTTGGGGATGGGAAGGGATTTGGTTGGCTGGCTCGGAGAGGGTAGAAGGTGGCTCCCAATTTTAGCAAAAGCTTAGAAAATTTTTGCAAGATTTTCCAAATTATTCAGACCAAGCCAAGTCGATACTCAATCTGGGTCTGGGTGACTCAAGTCAGTCTGTTCGCATGGCTTGGGTGGTCTGGATTTTCCCAGATGGCAGGATTCATGTATCAGATTACTTGCAATTTGAGCCAGTCCCTCAATTGGACTATTAATACGATCTGAACTCCCACTGGATCCCATTTCTCTAAGAAAATGTTGGGGCCAATGCACCGAGTTATTTGGGGCCAGGTTTGCAATATGAGCTGCATTCAACTCTGGCTTCAGAAGCTGACCAGTCCAAACCCAGCTCCCAGTCCAGAAATTACTGGCCGAGCTCCAATATTGGGAATTGCCATTTTCCCAAATTTTAGCCATAGTTTTCCTGGGGAGTGGGTGGTCCCAGGGCCCCTCGCAGAAGCCCCTGATGTGTGCCATCTCCATGCAGACCCCTTCTATCTAACCTTTATGGGATTGAAGGGGAAGAGGTGGGAGTAGGATGGCTTGGGTAAGAAAGCCACCACTGCAGATGCTCATCTATCACATGGGGCAGGGTTGCCCAGCTGTGACAGAGGGTCCCTCTGACCTGGGGCTCCTCTTCATCCGAAGGTGCTGAACCCATCTAGTTGCAATAGCTGGTCCCCAAGACTTACAACCTCCTCTATTTTTACCCTAATAGAACAACATTCTTTTGGATCTTTGTCACAGAATCCACCACCACGCCTCTCACTGACTTTTACTTAAAAATCCTTTAATGATGCATTCCATCATACACAGAATTTCTTTATAAAGCACTGAGCGGACAGCGGTGCAGTTCATCATCACTCCTCACCCTCCATGAGATAGTGGTCATCTACCTCCATGATTATAATTTCTGATCCATTACATGCATGGAGGCCATTAACCACCTCTTTTTAGTCGATCTGCCCCATTCTGGGCATGATCTGTGCAATTTTGCCACAATACTATTTACAATGCTTAATAAAACGATCCACCTGTTGGCCACATCATAAAAAATACAAATCTTAAAGGGGTTTATCACCCCACCCCTCCCTTCTTCCACCCAGCAAGGGATTTCCATTAAGACCCACAGTTACTAGTCCAACCTTTTGTATTATGGGTATTCAGTAAGTTTTGGGAAGGGGTCTTCTACCCATTTAAACATTTAAATTCTATGTGAGATAAATCTGGCTGAGCCTATGGCAAGTTTGGCCATCCACTATCATTAACCAACAAGGGTGGAAAGTCTTATTTCAGTTGGCATATACCCTGATAGTTAACTATAGTATAGTGGTGGTTTATTTAATTTTAAAAATCAGATCTCTATCTTCTCAAAGCTTCATGGCATAGAAAATGACAATCCTATATCTCTCATCCTACACGCAAGTGTCCTTTACCAAGGGCCTTCTATGTTGATACCTGGGGTCAACCCAATAATCCATAGTTGAGGTAGACACCCTTTTCAACCAAGTTATTTGATGCCAGTGATTATATAACCTTATTTGATTTGGAAACATCCCCAATTATTAAATTATAAAATAATTCTCACAATCCATATTTGGATCTTGATGGATGTGCTTTCAGGGGCCCACTTACCATTTGCATCAAACCAGGTATATTAATAGAAGCTGTTGGAAATCTGGCAGAATGGATACAATCCTCTGAAAGGTTGCACAGGGGTTAGCACTCACTGTTACTATAGGAGAGCGATATGATGATCAGCGTCCCTCCAAAAATATAATAAACTCATAAAATGGAGACCAAAAACTCTGATATCCACAACCTTTATTGTTTGGCAAAATCCTGCTGCCATTGAGCTTCATAATCTTTGCCACAGAATTGCACTATGGCTACTAACTAAACAACTCCCCTTCTCCATTCTTCACTTCCTTTTATACCCATCTCTCCAGCCATTTTCCAGCCCATTCTCTCAATACTCAACTGTCCAATTTCACTTTATACTCACCTCATCATTGTGGTTTTGGAAAATTTCCATACTTGGCTGAGGTTGGATCATACTGTTGACCCATATCAAATCTTATTATTAAATAATTAAATCCTCTCATCTCAATCATGGTGAACAACTGATGATCTGTCAAATTAATATTTCGGCTTATCATCTGACAATATTAAATTACTAATATACCTCCACTTGACTGGATGCTAAGTCTTTGAAGTGCAACTTCAACTAACAGATTTGCCTAATGTATTAGTATTCTTATATTAGCTGAGTCCCTAACCTGCGGCTTATTTCCTTGAGGTATGGTGCAAGTGGGGTTTTATCCAACCCTGACCAAGTTCTTCTACCCAAGTTATTCAACACCAAGCGACAATGATGTCCTGAAGGTAGATGCTGTGACCTTCTTGGCTCAGAAGGAGCTCCTCCCCAAGTTTGTTGGCCATCTGGTGTCTTGGTGTGCCCCTTTCAGAAATCTCATGGCACAGTTGCACTGGGTTGGGGGATATCAGAGAAGTCCCTTTGTTCAATTAAGTGGCGCGCCTCCAGGTGAATAGCTTCAGCTGTCTAACGCTACCACCTATCGCTGAGCCTCATTCTAAGGGGCAGTCAGTCAGCAGATGTTATGCTTTGTGTGATGGGTACTGAATGGCTGGTCAGGGGAATTTTCCCACGCTCTGAACCACTTCCACTAAGATTAAGGCTAAACTTCCAGAACAACTGGCTGAACTGCGCGCGATGGAGTTTTCACCGCGTTATAAGCTCTGGACGCCAACAACTCAACCTGGTACCTTCCTTAATGGCGCTCATTAGGGCATGGATGTTTTACCTATTGGGTGGAATTGATGCCAGCTGTCTTTCCGTAAACAGCACTTAGTGGGCCCATCAGGCGTCTTTTTTGGCGTCCACTTCCCTTCCCCGCACTTATAACAGCCTAGATGACTTCCTCATGAGTTGCCTAGTGATGGAGCTTTGTTCTGACCTCAAATCTAGCACCCAGCTCTTCCTGTGCCTGCTCCATATATCCCAACCTTCACCATGTATTCCCTGATGTCCCAAGACCATCAGCAAAATGTGTTGTGGGCCTTGCTCCTGGTGTACCCAGAGCACAAGTAATTTGGTCACCCAGCAATGGCTTTGCTTCCTCCCTGACTTGCTGCCACAGGTTTCTAGCCCTGTCTCCTCTAGATGCTTATCCACAGAGATGTTCCCTCCTTCCCTTTGTGACTGTCTCCCATTCTGCTACTAACCCTCTACTCTGATGATACAGCCATCTCCCCCTCGCCAACCCCAAAGGATCCAGTAGGCTGAACCTCCTGCAAGATGGTGGGAGGAAATAAATGTGCATCCCACTAATTGAATCACAAGTCACACTGCCAAAGCAGAGGCAGCGAAGTCAATGATGAGGCAGCCCCGAACAGTAAACTGATCTATTTTTCTTTGCTTCATACTTCCGTGCATTGTTATCCTTATCATATCATTATTCACATAATTATACATGGTATCAAGTTTATTTTTTAGGTTATTTAAATTAATTTTGTTTTATTTTTTCATGTTCTCTATTGATTATATGCCTGAATAAACTTAATGTTCACACAGTTGATAACCCATCCACTTGCTTGGCCCTTGTTCATGTAGGCATTGGTGCCTCTATGTCTAATATCTCAAAGGTCCAAACCCAAATACTAGCTAACTTATTCCGCCATCCAAAACGTGCTGATAATAAATTATGACATGTTCTCCATGTGAACTGCAAAGTTCACTCCACTGGCAGTAGGCAAGTGCCAAGTCCCTGCTCTCACTTTAGCCAAACAGCTAAGTAAGCAGTCAGAAGTTTGATTAGTGTAGAAGTCAAAATTGACAAAGAGCATTGCATATCTATTTCACCTGTATCTTCTAATCAGGAGTAGAGTAGTGCAGGTAGGGTAGGGTGTCTCACATAAAGTAACCTGGAAGGGACTTTTCTCAGTCTTGGAGTGATAGCTGATGTTGTATGTAAAACTGTAGTGGAAAATAAGGTACTCCAGTCTGATGGTCTATCCATTACAAAATTCACTATTGTATTCACTAGGGTCCCATTGAATCTCTTAAAAGTTCCATTGGACTCAGTGGTAGGGGTTATTAGAACCCCGTGGATGTCCATTATTTCTTTTAGATTGGAAGGATATGTGAGGTGAAGTTGGCTTTGTTGTCAGTAAATATGAACTATGAGCAACCATGCCATTGGATGACGCACTCCATTATAAACTTTGCAGCGTTGACCGCCCCCAGATCTCTTATCATGTGTGCCACCACACACATTGTCATATAATTGATTGCTACCAGGATGTACTTGGGGTAGTTTGCGCCTGTCAGAAGGGCCCACAACATCAATGGACACCATGTGCCATGCAAACTGGGTTATTTCAACTAATAGGAGGACTTCTGGTGGAAGGGTTTCTCTACTTGACATTGGTGACAACTGGATATCAAATCAAGAACTTCAAAGTACATTCTCTCCCAAAAATAGTGCAGTCGCAGGAACTCCAACATTTTTAAATAATCCATTATAACCTACCACCTTGTAAGCGCTCAAGATAATGTCCAGCCAGGCAGATGGTTTTGGTAAATCGGCGTAACACCGCCTATCCACTTGTATAACTCACCATTTTTCCAGAACTTATATAAGCCCTCATTCCATCTAATACCCAAATAACCTGAGGTGGTTCATCAGCATTACTTGCTACTGATCCTTTCAGCATAAAATCTCCCAGATCTACCAGCTGTAAGCGTTATCAAAGAAACAGATAAAACAGTTACCATTCTGATAATTTGCACCAGGGGGTGAATTATATCAAATTGTAGGCTTGAAGCTTGAGAGCCCACCATGCGAGATATCCCTCCAGCTCTAAAATTCTAAAACCAGTGCAAGGAAGTGTGGTCAGTTCTGACTTTAAACTTTACTCCATGAAGGCATACTAAAACTTTTTGTAAGCGTAAATTACAGCTAGGCACTACTTCTTGATCACCATGTAATTCTGCTTGTGGCAGTTCAAACTTCTGCTGCAATAGCCAACTGGATGCTCCACACCATCGTCATTTTACTGAGATAATATCACTGGCAGTGGAAAAGGAGGCGTCCATCTGGACAATGAACTCCTTATTAGAAATTTGAATACTGCAAAACCAGAGTGTTGATCAACACCATCTAGAAAGTGTTAAAGGAGCTCTGAGAACGTTCCATGCATTCAAAAGTAGCATCCTTTTTTTCAGAACCTCAAAGGTTTGGGCCCATTCAGCTAAAATCTGGAATAAAGCGTCAGTAGTACCCACCCATAACTAAACATGAATACTCTGCCCAGCAGCTTGGTTAAGCCATCACTGGTGGCTTCTAATTTAGCTGGTTATGGCCTGAGGCCCTAGGTCAACCACAAACCCAAATTAGCTCCAGTGCTCACTTTAAGAGGCATCTAAAGGCTTTATTTTATAATTGGCCTCTGCAAGCTCAGAGAATACCTCCTCCAAATGATTCAGATGCTTCAAGAACGTCTACGAGAAGATGTTAACGTTATAAAGGTAGATGTTGATGCATGGAAGTTTAAGCTCCCCCAGAATGGTGTCCATGGCCCTTTAAAACATAGCTTTGGCGTTAGATAGGCCCTGCATCATATGAGTAGTCTTTAATAACCCTTTGAAGGTAATCATGGCACTCTTTTCTTGGCTTACTACCACGCAGGCAGCTTGATCTGCCAGTAACCTTCATCAGGGACCATAGCTGAAAAATAGTGAGCACCGCCTAAATACTCTAAGGCATCATTGATTCAAGACAGCAATTACAAATCTTTTGATAGTCTGAATTCAGTTTCCAGTAGTTGATTACTACCCATCTAGTTCCTTCCTTTTTAACAATCAACATGGGTAGAAGCCCAAGGACATACATGACTCAATATACCCTGTTCTAGCAGCTTCAATATTTAAATCCAAACTACCTCCTCCGCATCCCTCAAGCAGTGGATCAGCTGAAACCAAATAGGAGGTGGTCTCCTGTGTCCACACAATGAACCAGCATACAAGCACATCCCTAATCAGGATCATGGGATGTGAAGATCTCCTGATGTTTTAGATCATCAAGACTTGGTCCTTCTATGTGACAGCCACTTTAAAATTTCCATGGAACACCATTACTGGCCGGATGTACAGTGAGAAGACCTAACCCAATCATGAACAAAATTTATAAACAAGAGACCTTGTTGATGGGAATCAGATACAAATAACACACCACTGATGTTCTTCGAAACCCTTCAGCAGACCTTTGTAAGGTTGGCTAACAACACTGGCCTCCTCATGTCCAGTTAATATGATACCCATGGCCACATGAGGGCTTGATACAAGATTGCTGATTAGACCCCAGGACCTTCCCATAAAGACCTTTGGGTAACTACAAATTTCAAGCTCTGTCTCAACTATAACTTTGTGACCAGAAGTAATTATTACATCAGCCACGGGATCAGTGGTATTACATCAATACCCATATGTTGATGAGGGTAAGAACTCTAGTTTTATTTTCAAGTGCCAGTAGTGGATGAGAATTATTACCATCATTGTGTACAGAATTCGTTGTTCATTGTAAACTTAGAATCCTTCAGCATCACACTTTTGGTGAAAAAATGGTTCTGCTGTCTCAGGATCTCAAATATTACTACCATATCTGCTACTTCTTTAAGTGCTGCATAAACTGTCTATGATTATTATATGTAATTGTGATGTGAGAAACACAATAGCTGGCACAGAGATGGCAATTGACCCAAACCGCAGAGGTAGTGCTACTCACCTCTGAGACAGTACATTCACCCAGCAGTCTCATATACCATGAAGTTGCTCATGTCAGGTTAAGTGATAACTTAGCCACCAACTTGGTTTATACAATGTTGACTGGTGCTCCCAATATCCTATAATTTATTGTAGGTTGGTTTTCGCCACATTTACCACAATACAACATAATAAAATGAACATTGGTTGTTTAGTACATGAATACTCAAAGATTGTCTTTCTCAAGGAACCACATAATGCCCACCCCACCATTGAGCTATTCTTTAATAATCACTTCTACAGAGATAGTGAAATTCACCTTGGTTATTGTGTATCAGAGGGAGGTGTCAGACATTTGCCCTCACAGCTGAAAAATAAGAAGGTTTTGGGTTGAATTCATCCAAAAGGGGAAATGTCGGCCATTTGCACATTTATGATAATAATATGAATGATTTTCATAATACTAATGATTATATCGGCCAAAAGACTCTGGCCAAATCTTGGTGGAACCGGCTAATTGGAGTAACACAATTTCAGAAATCCTTCATGGGCAATACAAATGAGATCGAGCATTTGGATTACTCCAACCACATGGCATACCCTAGAGAGTCCATTGGATGGTACTCCCTCAGCCACAAACAGGTCCATTCAAGCACCTACGCGGGGACCACCCCTTTTATAGGCTTAATGGGGGATCCCCCAAGATGCAATAAATTTATTGAATGGAGATTGGCTGAAATTAATTAAATCATTTACCCACAGGTATGTCTTGGCCAATAATAATTTTCCATCCATCGTTCAGCCAAAGTGAAGTTAGTATTCTGAGCTTGGTAGGCTGCCTTTTCCATAACTCTATTTAGACTAGCCTAATCTATTCTGAAGCTATCATTGAATTTCCTTTGACCCTTTCATCATTATTATAATTACTTTAATTTAGTTTATTGCAGGAAGGCTGACCATAGGATGGACCTTCCAAAATTGACTCGACTGAGACAACACACTTCATATTAACAGGAAGGCACCCCAGAGAGCGTGCTATCTCTTATTGCCAGCGGGAATGCCACTTATGGGGAAAGGGAGGGAACACTTATTAAAAAAAAAAAAAAAAGGGGGGGGGGGGAGAGAGAGAGAGAAAGGGAATGGCAGCACAGTGAACACGTGTGGAGGAAGGGGTCTGATTTGATGAACCAAACTGGAACAAGGAGGATACCAGCTGCTTGGCACTGGTGGGAGGTATCCAAACATCCATGCTTAAAAGTGGTCCACCAAATGAGACCGGAATCTGTGGACAGCTTCTGGGAGGGTGGGGATGGAGCCTGTGATGGCAGCCCAAGACAATCGTGTGGATGGTCCACATGGCGATTGCAACCACCAGAGCATGGAGGGAGGGGTGGAAGGGGTAGTGATAAAGCAAACACTATCTCTTGACAGACTGAAGGGATGTGTTTGATTCTGGCCAGTAAACGTCGAACTTCGCGCCATATCACTTTAGAGGAGTGGGAGAAGCCTTCTCAGGCGGTGGGCCGGCGTTTTCCATACTGGCCACACACGACGCAGGATGAGTGTAAAGCGTTAGAGTGCTCAGCTGTACGATACACCCACCTCAGGCAGCGCCACATGAACGGATTTGAGGCTGCAACAGAGGATGGTGAGCGTATTTCCAGATGGTTTGGGTCTCAGTAAGATGCGGGATGTCCTCATGTCCAGGTAGTCCACCCTGGATAGGACATGGGGCCCTTGTGGAATCACCGCCATCATGGATGGGTAGCCCCTGTACCTCTTGTGAACTGAGGGAGAGGCGGCCTCTTTGGGTTGTATGTACATCAGCATGAATTTTCCACTCGGCGCTCCACATGCAGTAGGATTCGTTTATGGCAGGTTTTAGTACCATGAGGACCTGTTGCCGATGGGTGTGAAGCCAGTATTTATTAGGGAGTGAGGGGTTTGATGGATTTGTTGAGGCCCAAGGCAGGAAAAGTTGGAGATGCCCATGGGACCAGTGTTAGGAGGAAGTGTAGGGGCTGTGACAGTATAAACAAGTGCCAGATCTTGGCCGCATGGGCTCTGAAGTCAAGCAGGCCTGCCTACCATGCTGATGAGGCCAAGCAGGCTTCTAACCATTACTGGTGGAGGGCAGCCTGTGCCTGCGCCATCCTTGCAGCAGGGCATACACAAAGGATTGAAGAAACTTGGGGAAAGGGGATGGCAGGCTCCAAGCCAGACTTTGGAGAGGAGCATAGAGTTGGCCAAAACGACCCTGCCAGTAAGGGGGAAGTAGGGTGGGCTCTGAGGAGGCTGATGCGCTATCCACGTTGTCTAGAATACGACTCTCCATTACTGCTGATTATATCCGCCTGACTCCACCCACTTGAATGGCGGACTGGCTCCTATAGTGGGCGTGGCACAAAGGGGAGCACTAGTGGGGCAGTGTGGGGTGAGCTGGGAGGAGCTGGCGCGTTTGAGCAGATGGGCCGGGCTGGGCTGGTTAGGGGCCCAGCCAGTTTTGATACCGACCAATGAGGATGAAATTTCAGTTTTGGAGGCGTTCAGAGCAGCGTTACTTACCCACCAGGAGACTCCTGGATAGGAAGACTAAGTGCGTGCATCTTTATTATTAGACACACACCACACAGTCATGAACACCATCATCTTGACTGAGACGGCTGGCACATGGACCCAGTGAGTTGGGCATTGCGAACAAAGTAGTGGGTCAAGGCTGAAGTTGTATAAGAGTGGGCTGAGGGGGTCCCTTGTCGCAAGCCCCTTTGAGGGCGGACTACTTCTGTTAGGAAGCCAGGGCCACGTACTGCCATTGTTGCAGATTCCGCCAAGAGCAGCATCACCCAGTTGATGAAGCGAGGGGGTAGGCAGGAGATGATGGAGGCAGGCCCTGAGGTATTCCCAGTTTGCCTCTATACTTAGGCCTTCCTGTTGGTCCAAAATGCAAGTGCCCCAGAGGCTGTGGACTGGCACGCGTTGTGGCCACAGAGTGAACGTTGTCCCAAATTGACCTTCTGGGTATGAAACCAAATTGTTCTGGGAAGTGGTGTAGATGCTACAATCTAAACAGTTAGCCATGACTTTTGTTAAAATTTTTGTATCCGTGTTGAGATTTAAGAAATGGGGCGCCAGTTGGCTAAGTCTAGCTTGCCCCTTTCTTGAAGAGTGTGACAGTGAAGGCCTATTGTCCTCCTGGCAGAGCGCATTCAAAAGGCTCTTAGTTAAAAGTGAGGCCAACAGTAGTGGGATATATATTTGAAGTACTTTTTGTAGAATTCATATGAATGCCATCCGAGCCTGAGCATTTTCAGTTTGAATTACTTTTTGAATGGCTATCTAATTTGTTTGAAATGTCAAATTCATTATCTCTGGGTAGCCGGGAAATGGTGCAGATGTGGGCTTGGTCGATAAATTCCGCCACTTTGGCCAGCTGAATTGGATCGAATCGGTGTAACTCAGAGTAATACTTTTGTGTTTCAATTGCCACTTCAGCTGGGTATCACTGTCAGATCATCAATCTTCACACCCTGTGTGCAGACCACGCTCTGGCGTGTAGTGCAGAATTTTTTAAAATTTCGTGCACTTGTCACCTTTTGTGATGCGTTTGGCCTGCTGGGCTTTAAACCCAATGTTTGTGTGCCGTTCAAGCATGGTGAGGTGGGCCGCTGCCTCCACCCATCCCAGCCCCATGCAGAGCTGTATCCTGTGGCAGGATGTTGGATCCAGGTGAGCCAACTCACCAGAGCGTGAAATGACAGCCCCAATGTGGCTCGTGAGCATCTGGAGAGGTGGCAAGATTAGCATATGTTGTCTTCTTTGAAAGTTGCCCATGTGGAAATGGGGTCCACAAAATGGTGCAGCAAACTTTTTTGCCAAAGTTGCTGATTCCACCCATGTGGAAAATCCTGGTTATGCGAGCTTGGAAATGAGATTTTGCACCAATGTGGGAGCCTTAGCAGCTGTGACAGTTAGGTGGTAGGTTATTGAGACCAGTCGATGGTCGGAGAATTCCGTATTTGTTGTTTTAAAGTGGGATATGTGGGGTTGGAATTTCGCCGGCGTAAGGATAAGGTCGATGCGGGACATGGACCTTAATTGGCCATTGTGGACGTGGGGGCATGTCATGTTCTTGAGCAGTGGGGCTTGCCACGGCAGTGCATCCTTTAGCCTGAGGGTGGCCTTTAGAATGCAAAGTTCAACGTGGCCCTGTGGGGCGTGGGAGGAGGAAGGCCACCAGTCCGTTGGAGTGTTTAGCCAACAGTTCATGTCACCAACTATGAAGGGTCTGGGGGTAGGGGGTGTTGACCAGAGAAAATTCCTGACATTCCCATGCACCATTTGGGGCATAGATGTTGATGATAGTGTGTGCAACATCCAGCCCCACGAAAAATGACAATGAGACTCAACCATTGAGGAAGGTTTCTGATGATAAAAATTTGAAAAAATTAATTTTCTGAATTAGCACCCCACAGTGCTTCTAAAGCCAAGGATAAGGATGAGAAGGCATTATTTTACAAGCCTCCTTAGAACCTCGTGGACAGTGGGACTCCTGGATGGCCAAGGTATCCACAGGTAATTTTGTTGTAAAAACTCAGTTTCCTAGCCTGGGATGGCGAGGCCTTGAGTCTGACGATATTCAACATCCCTAAAGTGGTTTTCCCCCATCATACCTTAGGTGCAAGGGGGTAGGCACCTGGGACCACTAGCCTCCTCTAGATCCCCATGGGCCTTCATGGCAGCTGGTGTTTTCAGCAACACTATCAGTATTTTTGTTAATTTTGAAGAAAGGTTTGAATTAGCTTTTACACTTCACTTTTTATTCCCGACTTCAGATAGATTTTTTATGGTGCAGATGAGTTTGGTGCACCATCAAACGGGGTGAAAAATTTTCCAGGTTGGTTGAAGGCCAAGTCAGTTTTGACTGGATTCTGGTTGCCAAGATCAGGAGAATTTGATTTGCCCATCAGATCCTCAGGTGGGTGGCCCAATTGGTATGGGCTTCCCAATCTGATTGATGATGGACTCCCGGTACACTTCCACTGCAGAAGGCCCCCAGTCTCCTCCTGGCGTTAGGAAAGTAGGATGGCAGGTGGTGACTTTGGCCGCCTTGGCCTGGCCCACCATGGGCCTGCTTGGCCTTTTCTGCTCTTGTGAAATAAGCTTTACCAGTAGGTAGCAGCCTTGTGCTCCCCATGGGAAAGCCTCTTTGGTGCTTACAGTTGGTTCATAGTGTGCCTCTCCACTGGCCATGGCCGCTGAGGGTGCTCTTGGAATGTGGCCTCAGCAATTGAGGCATGCATGTGCCTTATGGCTGGATCATCACAGTGGGTGCAGATGGGGGGCGCGCTGTCCACAGTTACTAGAAAGGGTGGGTGGTATGCCCTTTTATTGATAAAAGTGAATTCGGGATCTGGGTTAGGTCCTGTAATCAACAGTTTGGGAGTCAGAACTGCGATGGATTTTCCAGTGCTGAGTGTAGCATCAGCATAAAGTATTGCATTTAAAAAGATTGTATTTCGCTGTAGATGGCGAGACCATCTTTCAGGTGTTGCTCAAAATGTCACTTTTTACCGTAGTAAGCAAAGAGAGATCGAATGTGAGGAAAATTTAGTTGGATTTTGTCCATCTAGTGCATTTTTTTTGATGACCCGTTGCCCTTTGGGAGGTCAATCACTATGCGCACCACAGCAGCCTCATCTGCTGCCTCTTTGTTTTTGAAACCTAGGTCCAGCCAACCATGTGACATGGAATGAGGTGCGACGTACACCACAGTCAGGAAAAAGTGTGCACATCTCCAAATTTTTCCCATAAAGCCATTTGTTGGATGTCCAAGTATACACAGACTCAATATTCCACTGACAAAAGTGGCTGGGAGTGTGGCGTATTGATTTACTGGTTGCATTGTGCCTGCCAAGCGAGGATTTCTAGAGGGAAATAGTATTCTCCGTTTTGAAAATTTTTTCTATTCTGCTAGTTTCTCCGGGCGTTTTCAAAAATTTATGAGGCTGTGGGGCCTTCCACCTGCTCCTCTTGTGCCTGCTGTGCTCCTGACATGGGCGCAGACTAATCTCCTCTATGAGATTGCTATTCGTTAGACTTGAATTGAATGGATTGCAAAGTGATTTTATTGAGGAGAGAAAAGATACAGTGTAATTACTGGACAGTCAGATATTAAGGGGATCATTTTCTTTTTAACCTGCGCTAGTAATAAAACTCATGGAAAGTTTATTTTATTAGTGACACTATCCCACACTCCCAACGCCAGGAGGACATTAAAACCTTTGCGGTAAAGCAACTTGGGAATCCATCAACCAATCAGATTATGAAGCCCATGTGATTGGGCCTCTCGTCTGGGGTCTGATGGGGGACTCGATCTCACCCAATCTGGTGCACCCAAGCTCCAGTTGAAACCAACACGGGGCCCATCTCAACTGAAAATTTTTTTGACCCACTCAACAGTGCACCAAACTCATCCGCACCGCAAAAATTTTTCTGACATCAGGAAACAAAACGAAGGCTAAAGCCAATGAAACTCTTTCCATAAAAATCCCAATAGTGTTGCTGCTAACACTTACACTTCTGAAGGCCGTGGGGATCTAGAGGAAATGATGGTCCCGGGTGCCCACCTCACACCTAGTTGCAATGGAGGAAACCTTCACTTTAGGGACGTTGAATATTGCCAGACTCAGCCCTCCCGTCCCAGGCTAGGAAATTGTTTTTACAACAAAAATTTACCCGTGGATATCCTGGCCTTCCAGGAATTCCCGCTTTCGTACTTTTGAGTTCTGAGGAAGCTTGGAAAACAATGCTCCTCCCATTTCTATCCTTTGTCAGAGCAACAACAGGGTGCTAATTCAGAAAAACTTTCAAGAATTTCTATTGTCAGAGAAACCTTCCTCAATGGCCAAGTCCTCATTATCAACTTCTCCCTTTGGGCTGACATGGTACACGCTATTGTCAACATCTATGCTTCGACAGTGCATGAGAGCGTCAGGAACATGTCAGTTAAATCTTCCCGCTACCCCCAGATCCTTTCATAGTCAGCAATATGAACTGCTTGCTAAACACTATAATGGACCGGTGGCCTTCCTCCTCCCATGCCCCCCAGGGGGCCACATTGAACTCCGCGTTCTAAAGGCCACCCTTGGGTTAATGGATGCACTGCCATGGCAAGCCCACTGCTTGAGAACATGACGCCCCCCATGTCACAACAGCTAATTGGGGTCATGTCACATCAACCTTATCCTTACGCAAGCGGAAATTCCAACCACATACGCACAAAAACAACAAAAATGAATTCATAAATGGCCGACTGGTCTTGATAACCTACCACCTACCTGTCACAGCTGCTAAGGCCCCACTTTGGTGCAAAATCCGCCCCTCCAAGCTTGCGTCATCAGGATTTTTCCATATGGGTGGAATAGCTTTGGCAAAAAGAGTTTATTGCACTGTTGTGCGGACCCCATTTCCACATGGGCAACTTTCAATGATATTCCTTCCACAGCTCCTAGCCACCTCTCCTCCAGATGCTCACAGCCTGCTCAGCTGTCATTTCCTTTGCCTCTGTCATGGTTGGCACACCTGGAGTCCAGCCATCCCACTTCTAGGATACAGCTCTTAAGCCAGGGCCCGAAGTGGGTGGAGGCAGCTGCCCACCTCAACAGCAGCAAGGCAACACAAACATCGGTTTATGTTCAGTACAGGGCCAAACGCATCCCCACAAAGAGTGACAAATTTTCACACATTTTTTAAAAAACACACCACCAGAGCGTTGCTGCACACACAGGTGTGAAGATTGGATGATTCCATTGCGTATATGCCAGCTGAAGTGGCAATCGAAACACAAAAGTATTACTCTGGAGGTTGCTTTGATCTGATCCAATTCAGCTGGCCAAAGTGGCGGAAAATCTTGACTGAGCCCATATCCGCACCATTTTCTGATATCAGAAATAATAAATTTGATTACTCAAGCTTAGATTATGGACAGCCATTGCTTGGTGCACCAAACTGAAAATGCTCAAGGCCCAGATGGCATTCCATATGAATTCTACAAAAAAGTACTTTAAATATATATCCCCACTACTGCTGGCCTCACTTAACCAGAGCCTTTTGGAAACGCCTCCTTCAGGAGGGGACAGGCCTTCACCATCACACTCTTCAAGAAAGGGGACAAGCTAGACTTAGCCAACTGGCGCCCCATTTCTTGACTAACACGGATACAAAAATTTTAACCAAAATCATGGCTAGCGTTTGATGTTGTAGCATCTGCCACCATCTCCCAGAACAATTAGGTTTCATGCCAGAAGGTCGATTTGGGACAAATTGCACTCTGTGGCTAATGCATGTGAGATCCCAGCCTCTGGGGCACTTGCATTCTTAGATAACAGAAGACTATGATAGAGTAAACTGGGAATATTTCAGGGCCTGCCTCCATCAATTCCGCTTACCCCCTCGCTTCATCAACTGGGTGATGCTGCTCACGGAATCTGCAACTATGGCAGTACGTGGCCACAACTCACTAACAGATGATCCTGCCTCAAAAGGGCTTGCGACAAAGAACCCATAGCCCACTAATACAACTTTAGCCTTGACCCAATACTTCAAGTACGAATGCCAACTCTTGCAGGTCCATTTTTGACAGCCACAGTCAAGATGATGGCATTTACGCAGATGACTGTGTGATTGGGGTGTCTCTATCCTCCGTCCCACGCACTTAGGCCCTCATCCAGGAGAATTCCAGGTAGTAAAGCTGCACTGGGAATACATCCAAAACTGAAATCATCCTCCTTGGTCGGTATCATAACTTCTGGGCCCCTGCAACCAGCGCTCAGCCCGGCCCATCTGCTTGCACAGCAAAAGCTCACTCATCACCCCCCACACCGCCCACACTGGTGTTCCCCTTTGTGCCACGCCCTACCATGGGCCAGTCCGCCATCTGGGTGTGTGGGTGGAGGCAGGCGGATACGCATCAGCAGTAATGGAGAGTCATATTCTAGAAAAATGTGACAGAGCGCATCGCCTCCCTCAGAGCCCACCGGCCTCCCTTACTGGCAGGGTCGTTTGCCAACTCTATGCTCCTCTCCAAGATCTGGTTTGGAGCCCACGCCATCCCCTTCTCCCCATGCTTCTTCGTCCTTGCATGTCCTGCTGCAAGGATGGCTATGGTCAGGTCGCCCTCCACCAGTATGGTTAGAGGTCATGTTTGGCCCTCATCATCATGGTGGCATGGGCCTGGCGGCCCTCAAAGCCCATGCTGCCAAGATCCTGGGCACTTGGATTGCGGCCATCACCGCCCTACGCTCCTCAACGCTGGTCCTGCAGCCCGGCTCCAGCCTCCCGCGCCTTGGGTCTCCGCCGTCCGTGAGCCCCACTCCCTGATGAACTACCAGCCACCCATCGGCCACAGGTCCTCACGGTACTAAAACCCACCAAGTGGAAATCCTCCTCTCCATGCGGAGCGCTGAGTGGAAAATCGTATTAGTGGACATACAACCCAGGGCCGCCCCTCTCCTCAGTTCACACAAGAGGTACAGGGGCTACCCATCCATGATGGCGTGATCCCCACACGGCCCAAGTCCTATCCAGGGTGGACTACCTGGACATGATGGACATCCTTATTCCACTGAGACCCAAAAGACTATCTGGAAATGCACACCATCCTCTGTTGCAGCCTCAGTCCGCTCCCATGTGTGGCGCTGCCTGAGGCGGAGGTGTATCATACAGCTGAGCGCTCAAACGCTTTACACTCATCCTGTGTCATGTGTGGCCAGTATGGAACGCTGTTCCACCGCCTGGAGAAGTGTCCTACCTCTAAAGTGATATGGCGCGAAGTCCAACGTCTGCTGGGCCAGGATCAAACACATCCCTTCAGCTTGTCAAGAGATATGTTTGCTTTATCAATGGCCTCACCCTTCCCCCCTCCCTCCATGCTCTGGTGGTTGCAATCGCCATGTGGACTATCCACACGATTGTCTTGGATGCCATCATGGGCTCACTACCACCCTCCCGAAGCTGCCCACAGATTCTGGTCTCATTTGGTGGAGCAATTTCAGAAGTGGATATTTGAATATCCCCCACCGCGTCATCAACAGCTGGTCTCCTCTGGTTCCCAGTCTGGTTCATCAAATCAGACCCCTTCCTCCCACACACGTGCTCAATAGTGTCTACGACCCATTCACACGTTTCCCTCCCCCTCACCATAAGTGGCGTTCCCGCTGGCAACAAGAGATAGCATCGCTTCTCTGGGGTGCCTTCCATGTTACTAAGTTTTGTCTCATCAGGTTGATATTCAGAAGTGTCCATCCCATGGTCGGCCTTCCCTAAATTTAATATTTTAATTTAATATAAGAGTGAACTTTTTTTTAAACTCTGTCTGAAGTTGAGATTTAATCTGAAATGTATACTTTAGAGTAGATCAAGTAACAGTTTATCAATTGTTACATCTTTAACATAACCAATGCAGTGGACGTTTTCAATATCCTTAATGGGAACTAGCAGACTTTTTCTATCTCACAATGTTTTAATGACAACGCCCTTATTGTGAAATTCTACTGCAGAATATTAATAGGTTGCTGGTAGGCAGGATTAAGGATTCGTTTAATTCTCTGAGATCTAGAGAACTAACTCCATCAATTAATGTTACATAGAATAGGCAGTTCTAGGTTTTCGAAAATTACCTTGGTGCCAATCACCCAATGTTTACTAGGCTTAATTGTATTTCCTCTGAGGAATAAAAAGTAATGCCTTCTGATGCGTCCACCAAATCAGGTATCTTTTATATCACTCAAATGTTGTACAGAGCGATAATTCAGAAGAAAATTTCTTAAATTGAGCACGAGTATTTTTGTTAGGTTTGTATTAGTTAGAACCAGACGAACCTCATAGTTAAGCGAAATGCAGAAAACCCCGTTTCTTTTTGATGATCTAGTGCTTATGACATAAATGAATTTCAATAAGAATATTTTAATTGTTGTTATCCAAGGCTACAGCCGGTGCTGGAAGAGTTAAGCTTCAAAAATGTGAGGGGTAAAGGGAGTATTCCCAATAGAGCGTATACTGATGGAAACTACAGTTCCATATTTTGATAATACTATTATGGTATCAGAAGCCAACTTTATATTTAAGTTTGATTAAGGTACACCAACCAAGGGGATGGACCTTACCAATACTCATTAGACAAAAGAACTGAACAAACAAATGAATGGAACAATTAACCAAAGCAAAACCTCGCCCGGTCGGTGAAAACCGCTGGATCACCATGGCAGAGGGTGAGAGGGGTCAGACAACTCTTCCACAAAACCTTTTTTTCATGTCAGTTTTGTGGTTTTAGAAGCGGAAAAAGTGAAGAGCGGGGCGTTGGGTTTTCAGCGTGGTGGAGGTGAATGATCATGGTGAAAAAAATGTGTTCTTATCTTCAAGTTCTGCTTAGACTGCTTCAACCTGTTCTGCAAGATGATGTAAGCTTGAAGGAAGGCATCAGGGAGTTGGGAAAAATTGGTTATGTTGTTCAAGGTGTTTTTAGAAGATGTGTTAAAATATTCAAGTTTCGCCACATGTATGATAACTGGCTTTTGGCATCTTTAAACATATGGTGATTTAAGCATAATGCTGCTTCAGTAAATCAGGGAAGACTGTGTAATCAGCCCTTTGTGTAATTAGACACTGACTGGGCCGTCGCTTTGTGGATGGTTGGGCAATATTGTGTGAGACCACTGCTGCTATGACGAGCTGATGGTCACTTTGGTAGAGGATGGCACTGGGTTGAGGAGCAGATCATTGTGAGGGATATGGTTTGGCAAAATCAGAGTTAAAATTTGGCACATTCATAATCCATCAGGCCAATAGGTTCACCTGTTTCATTATTCGTGTTAACTACATGATTCATCAACCTTAGCCATCAGGTCCCAAGTATTTTGGTTCATGAGAATAATGGATGTGGAATTTGGATGGGTTTTAGTCAAATGGGTTTAGCAGTGCGAATGGTGGTCCAAGCCTGATTCATTGGTGCGGAATCTTGGGTGAGATAGTGTGGTTAGTTGTTTTAATGGGGCCCAAATTCCCACTCTGGCCCTTGGCTTGAGAATTTTGAGTGGGAAGGGGCAGAAAAATTCCCCATTCAAAGTCACTGAACAGGGCTCAGAAGCTGCATCAGAAAGTGGCTTAGAGACTGGCAGGGATTTTTTTATAGTCAAATCTAAAACAGATGGGACAAATTTGGCGACTATTATCCACATGAGACAAAGAAATGCTCAAGCACACTGCAGAAATGAGCATGGGGGGATTAGTTGGGCTATGGCAGGGTGGTTTGGGGATTATGGTGGCAGTGGCGCAAGGAACATTAAGGCTCTCTGCGCCAGAGGGAATGGTGAAGACAAGGTTGGGCTATCTCATAAACCAGAAGCCCCGCCATCTTTAGTCATATAAAATCTGGGGTGGGAGGTGAGAAGGGAGGGATCAAGACGTCGCTTAATCATCTTTGATAAGTTTGAAATCACATTCATTGAAGGGAACCAGTCAGCAAATTGCTTCATAACATTACCTTTTTGATGACAACCTCTACCTTGGTTCCAGTTCCATAATGGTTAAGGAGGGAAAGATAAAACCTCTTTAAAATGGAAAGTGGCGGCAAGTTTCTGAGCTGCTTCAGGATAACTATCTTGAATGGTTTTGTAAAAGTGAACATGCTGAATAGGTCGGATCAACAAGTTATTGAACTTGTTGGCACACTTGTGGCATCAATAACCTGAGGCACCCTAAGTTGGCTAAAATAAGTTTCATCAGATATCACGTCCTTGTTCATCTTTCAGGGTTCAGCTGATCCAGTATCCCTAACTTCAACCTGGCAACTTCTAGGACATGATACCCAACGTCTGTAACCCCCTTCAGATTCGTCATCAGAGGGGTTATCTATGCAAGTCAGAGGAGCGATGAGGAGGGTGGTTAGCGTCAGACTTATCAGGTAATTGGATGTTTTCATATGACACACCTTAGCATGTGCCTTCTTTGTTCAAGTGGATACCCTTGGGGCGCACATCTACCATTTTGGCCGTAAGGAGAAGGCATTTTGCGTTACAGGTTTTTGGTTTGAGCACTTTGCTAGCTGGTTTGGAGTATTTGGACTCCAGCAGGGCAAAAGAGATTTCAGATCCTGGATGAACCTTAGGGAAGATTTTGGGATGAGAGCATCCAGAGAAGATGCTGAGGTAATTATAAACTCCATCTTGGGGAGAGTCAAAGTCTTCACTGAATGCTGGGCGCACTCTGAGTGCAGATGATGAAGGAGCGTTGGCCTGTCACTAAGGGTGAACTCAGGAAAACCTCTTGTGGCCAAGTGATGTCTGTTTTGTGTCAAATTGCAGGAGCAGGCTTTAAGAAGGAGGTAGGCACAGGAGGGGCCCTGAGGGTCAATGAACTCCTTCTGATGAGCTACAATTAAGAGATCCTCATTGGTTAAGACTTTTGTTTCAACACAGCACTTGTGTAGTCTCAACTGTATGGAAATCTGCAACATCTAATAAAGCCTCCTTAATATTGTTAACATTTATAGTGGCGTGCATTGAGATAACATGCCTTGCAAGAAGGTGAAAGCCAATCACGGACTGATAGCAGCAACGGCGTCGTCAAGTAACATCTTTGCAATAAACAGTGGTTGAGTTCCTTGTAGAACCCATTTCAACAAAAGTGGCAACTAATTCTCCCTTTCTCATACTGTTTCATAAGGCCTGCTTTTACCTATTAAACTCTACAGGGTCCTGAATTCCTAAATAAGCACTTCCTTATTCTTAAGCCCAGGTACTAAGAGGTGTTCATATGAGAACCATTATCTCTTAAGGAGCGACTTAAGAAAGAAGAGGATGTACTTAATTATTTCAGTAATTGATCGTCCCTTCCATGACAAGTCATGAACAAAGAGAAACGATGCAATGTTGCACCTCAAATATGTAAGCTTTTCTCTAAAGGAAGGTTTGTGTGCAGCAAAGGCAGCCCATGAAGATTTGGTGAGAGGCGCCATTTGAGCTTTCTAAGTGCCAGCAGGCTTTTGCTAGTTGCTGTGCTAAAGAGACTATCCTTAGGTCATCTTCAATGGAGAGGTTAGGTGGGACACCACTGGATACATCATCCATTTTAGTTAAAAGATTGTAGGTATACATGAGTCCCTGTAAACCAGAGCACCACTTGCTGAAATCCTGTCAATTTGGTTCTTGGTGCTTTGGAACAGGATTTTAACAATATGACAGATATAAATTATTTTAATTCTTAGCCACTTTTAAAGATACAAAAGGAAAATAACTACAAGTAGATTTTTAGTTTGTAATAATTTTTTAATATCAGAAATGGGGATTCACAAAAAGCAATCCGATCTTGAATTAACACTTCAAAGTAGCTATGCTACTCAAGACTATTAGTGAGATTCAGGAATTTAGGTTAGGGAAGTGGGTAGCTCAATTTTGCTAAATGATGATTTAGACTATCATTGATATCATGAAAATTTCACTTCATTAGGACCTGATTTGGATGTTAGGACTGTGATTGGGATGATGTATTCAAGTTTAAAATCCTATTAATCAAACCGATTAGCCATCCATTAAAAAGCTTTTCATTTAGCTGATGCTGGAGTTCTTGGGTGATAATTTTCTGATGAATATCATCCCTTGAATCCACAGTGGATTCTATAAAAGAGGTTGTTTTGCTTGGAAGTTGCACCAATTCAAGATATTTGCGAGAGAAGACTTCCAAGTCGTCCTCCTATTCCATCAGGGTTCCCCAGTAACTCATAAGCTCAATCAGAGTTTCTTGGAGTCTTTTCAGAGTAAAACCATTACTCCAATTGAGACGATTCTGCCAATAATAAAAAATTAAATTTTTGTATATATAAACTATTTAGCACTGGATTTCTTTCCGCTCAAAATTACTTTTGAAGAACTTATCAATAGAAAAGTTTATTTTATCCCCACCACCTGGCCACAACCTTTTCTCATTTGATGTGTGAGGATCCGCCGCCTGCTGCTCCGGTGTGGGGAAGCGGTGATACACTTCCCAGCGTTTTCCACCCAACAGGAAAATGAATTTGGACAGGCTGAAATAGTCCGCAAACTCTACTGGCTGATTTATCCCCAACGGTACTTAGTGCTTCCACCTTACGCACCCACCCAACTCGCCCCCATCCTCTCGCCCTACCCCAAATCCACCATCTGATATGTACTCTGCATGTTGACTATGGGCGTTTATTCCCATATTCTGACAAAGCAATTCTCAAACTTGCCATACTTTGCCTTTGTGCCAGCTGATTTTATTGCTTTCTGCCTTATAAGAGGGCTATTTTGACATAGACTTTCCAATTGAAGTGGATGCTGCAGCGGCGGTGTTAACACCGCCCATTATAAAATACCCATCCCCTCCACATGCCATGTCTCCCTGATGACACCATAAATGGTGTCATTTGCAAACCTCCCTTCACATCTCCCACACATTCTTTACGATGAGTTGATGACTGGGCTTTTGTCTTGCAGCACCTAACCCATGGTCTTGCCCATTCAGCACAGCCCAGGCGCCTTGCGGAGCCCTCACGCCCTGCCACTATTATTCCCACCTCCCTACCATCACCCAACAAATTCCATCGCGTGCTCATTCATAGCACCTGAGCATTATACTGCAGGCTGTGTCAATCATGGTCAACTGATTTGTCCCATTTGTTTTGCTCTTGACCACTAAATGGTCTTGCCCCCATGCCAATTCCCTTGGTTCAATTTCTGAACCCATTTTGGCATCGTCTGAATGGGGCTTTTTGTTGCCCCCTCCCACCAACATTCTTGCATGCTGAACAGATGGGGGAAAAGCCCCCAGTTTCTCCAGCCACCCCCCCCCCTGGGCACCAATTGCTAAATGAGTAAGGTCAGTACCACCATTTGCCCCAAACACCCCCAGTAATCCCACCTCCCAAAATTCTCCTTATATTGCATAAAAAAATTTTTGGGAGCTATTGGATGAGGTTGATGAGACAGGTGGAATTCTCGTGGAAAAGGATGCTGAAACTGGTGAAGAAAGTCCAATCAATTATGATTGGTTTGAATTTTAAATTTTGATTTTGACAATTCCCTCCCCCAAACGATTCCCCAAACCCAGTTGCCCCCTACCAAAGTGACCACCAGTTTTTATTGCAGCAGTGGTCTCCCCCTTTGCAGCCACCCCCACAAACAGTGGCCCAACCCAACAGATAAGTTCATTAAAGGGGCGGGAAACATTGACTTCCCCCCCTGTTTTCCCCAAAGTGGCATGGGAAAATCCCAAATTTCTTAATGTCACAGAAGATGCTCCTGCATGGGTGAAACGCTGAATTTGCCCAGCCTCTAAAACTACCTGACAAACGCTCGCCAGCTTCCCCAACCCCCAGATGCCCATCCAAGAGGAGCATCATGTGGGGAATTAGTGGGGGCTGTTTTCCCAAAGCGATTTGAGGTAATCTGTTTTCACCTGTCTCCATCCCCACCATGCTGATGCCCCAACGCCTGGCCTGCGCTCATCTGCTTCAAAAAATGTGATTCTTCCCAATTTTCTGAGCCTGTGAAAAACCCCCGGATTCTCCATCCCCCCTTGCCATGGTGGGCTAGCGGTCCCCACCCCTGCCTGTTAAGAGGTTTTTTTGTCTCTTTTGTTTGTTGCCCAGTGGTGGGGTTTATCGCATTGTATCAGCAATGTCCATCCCCTGGTCGGCGTGCCTAAAATAAATTTAAATTTTTTAGCAATGGACTACCTAAATAATAGTCGTACATCCAATTGTCTGACACTTTTCCAAATTTTTTTAAAGGGACCATTCCTCCTCCAGGAGCTTCAGCAGGAAAAATTTTTTTGGAATGTGAGGTGTGGAAAAAGAATGAGACTGGGAACATAGCAAGCGATCTGGCAACCTGCGCTGTTATCCTTGACAGAGCACGGGATCACCCCCTTCCATCTCTCAGTGGGGCTTCAACTCCTTCCATTAACTACGTGATTGTTGTGACTGCTATTGTGAGGTTGTGTTTTTGGTTGTGCGTCACCCAAATGGAAAGAAATTTGGAGCAACGTTGAGCCATTAATTTTTTTTGTTAAGCTTTTAAAGGAAGTGTGCCGAAAAGTTAAAAAAAATGTTGGGGGAAAATTCTTTATCCCCCGCTAATTTTCTCGCTGGCATAAATCATTTTTTGGGAAAGGGAGAGAACACGTTGAAGATGAACACCACCAGAAAGGCCTTCAACTTCTAAAACTGACAAAAAAACAACGTGTGAACACTCTTGTGAGATCAGACCGTCAATTAACATTAAGAATTTTAGTGAAGAATTGAATTTGAACAGATTTACTGTCTATCAAATTTTGACTGAACATTTGTACATGCAAAAAGGGCTGTGCCAAAATGGTGCTGACAAACCTCACAATTGAGCAGAAGGACAATTAAAAAAAAAAGTTCTTGATCTTCTTGACAGAATCGCCAATGAAAGATTTCTTTAGTCGTGTAATCACAGGTGATGAATCATGGATTTTTCAATATGATACTGATACCAAAGGG